>CM060702.1:198674775-198797275 GCA_030686995.1 Artemisia argyi
AGGAAAGCCACGAGCCGATCTACCAAAGACACTCGAATAGATCTCAAACAAATATCTACATAATCCGTCAAATCATAATTGCACAAGGAGGGGCGACCTCACATGTACCAAAAGTGAAAGGGGTACAAGGCACGTACAGCCAGTCACTACCTAATCATAACAAACAAAGCCTAGGATGCATCCATACACTCCCTGAATCAAACAAAATACACATGCCAGCTCATGACTGGACACATATATAACTAATTGGCCATAGTGCACATATATCAAACAAAAAGGAATGCCAGGGATCAATCACACCTCCCCAGAAAGTGTCATACCAGTGGTGCCATCACTGACACGCCCATGGTACCTCCATGAGTAGAATAAAAACTCGAGCATAAGAACATAATCATATCAAACAAAGCATATCCATAACAAACGAAGCATATCATTATCAAACAGAATCTCAACCAGGAGATAGTAATCAGGTAATCAAAAAAAATGGATAGCAACGAATCATATCAAGTTTCAAACAAAGGGAACATGGCAATGGCAAGGATCATAGTAACATAGATTGAAGGGAATCTCTATTGAATAGAGACAGAATATCTGTACCTTAAAAGCAAAGCAAAGCAATGAAAAGCAACGAACAACAGACTAATCTCTCTTCAAAGGATCTACACGAATATAATCAAGTATTAATTTATGTCTGATTGAATCAAGTTACTTATTTTAGTATGCTTTCCTCTTTTAGTAACTTCCTATTTTTAACATGTTTCCTGAATTAGCAATTTTTCATATTTAGTAATTTTCCGAAATTGTAATTTAATACTTTAAGGCTATAATTGACAATTAATATTATTTAAAGTTAAAATGACCAATATAATAGTTTAGGGTTTAATATGACCACTTATAATTAGTTTAGGGTCTAAAATATAAATTATCAAAATTAAATATTAAAAGTTAAATAAAATTATTTTAAAGTTTATTTTAATAAATTAATATTAATATAATAATTTTGGACCCGTCATTATAATTTTATATAATTTATTAACGTACCCACGATCTTAATATTTATGTCGCTACGACCCAAGCTTTTTATAAAATCATGCAAGACTTGTTTATGACCCGATATCGATTTACTTTATCCATATACACACGCCACCTTTTTTGCTATTAAAATAAGCCGAACAAACAACTATTTTTCTTTTATGATTTCATGTCAACCAACACAAGTAACATGCATGCATTTAACTCTTTATTTAGCTCGTACAGATGAGTTCCAAAACAAATTATGGTTGTGCATGTATTTGTTAAAACAACGTACAATGAGGCGAATACAAAAAAAGTTATAAGCCGATTCGATTGGGTTTCCTAATCGTTATTTTGGGCGATGAACTTCTGATTTCTAGTGATCTACTATACGCTTATATACATGCCTTCACTCTTCTTTTAACTCGAAAATATTTATATCCAAAACAGTTTTTGGTCACGTAATATAAATCCAAATCATGCATATCAACAATTTGAAATACAACATGTCTAGTTCAACTTCATTAGGTGTTTTATTCATGAGTTTATGTGAACCTTTTTATCATTTTATGTACACTTCTTGTGATTTCATGTGAGAATATAAGCTGCATAACATGACTGCAGTTTCTATAATCTGATCGATTTGTTATTATAACATGCTTTACGTGTTCATATAGATCAAAACGAAAGAAAGAATCGAATAAGGTTTGATACGGTTACCCTCGAAGCGTGATCGGATGGAAGAAAAAGAGCAACGAACCAAGAGAGACTACGAGTCAAACCAACCCCTCGAACCTGGTATATATCACGACCAAAACACCACCTCGAACCAGAAATTAACACCGCGACTATACTCCTTCGAACCAGAATAATACTACGACCACAGCAGTCCTTTTGAACCAGAATGTCTCGACCCAATACCACACCTTACTCCTCTTCGTACCCTTTTTCTCACAGCTCGAAATCAAAAGAAAACAGAAACTTGAGGCCGACTTTTATTTGTGTGTGCTAGGGTTTTGTATGTGTTTGTTGTGTGAAAGATGTTTGTTGCAAAATGAAAAGCGTGAGGGAGAGATATAGGGGTGATTTCTGCCGAGTCTTGAGGAGTCAAAGAAGATCATTTCTAATTTTCAAATCCTCATGTATATCTAGACTTGTTTGGGTTATCAAAGTTGTACGAGTTTTATTTATTTTATTTTATTATTTTTTTTAAACTAATATTCGGTCAATAAGGAACACGCAAACGTGTGATGATATTAGTTGTGCCATGCAAACGTGTGATGATATAAGTTGTGCCATGCTTGGTATATTCATCTCCATTGTATTTTATACTTAATTTAAGTATGACTCACTTGTGTGATACAGTATTACTTTTAAAATACTATTTGTGTACATGAGAATCGGACCTCATATAAAGATTAGGCGCATGATATTTGATATAGAGGTTTATGTTTGTGTCGAAATACCTATGTATAAGTTATAGATTCAAACACTTGTAGCTTTCAAATACTAATGTTCATACTTAGGTTATGAAGAGATCAAAAGTTCATAAGACGTATTAAAAATGTCGGGTGTTATAATTCTTCCCCTCTAAAAAAAAATTTCGTCCGCGAAATTGAGATAGGAGAGACCAAACAAAACATACCGAATCACAAAAAAAAAAAAAAAAAAAAAAAAAAAAAAAAAAAAAAAAAAGATTGGTTGATAACCATCAAACGATAGAGAGCTCTACAGCGAAACCTGAGATTCATATCAGACGTGCAAAGGTCTACAAACACGTGTCGAGTATTCAAAGCATCAAGTCACATAACGATGAAGGTAGATTAAACGCATAGATAGAAAAACCTAAAGTCTCACTAAACACAGATCATCTTCATCAACGGAACAAAATATGAAAAGAAAACGAAGCTCATCATAAAAGTAACGAAAATCTAGTATGGCTGTCAGAAATAAAATACGTCGTCAACTGCATCCAATCTTCCACAATTCGTCAAAATTATCATAACAAAACAAACGTCCAACATACGCAGAATTAACGGCGAACTGAATTTCCCATAGAAAACATAAATCATTCAGAGAATCTTATTCAAATGAAAACACCACACCAGTGTATCACGGAAATAAAAGGAAATAAACGTCAAACATCCGAATCAAAATAAAAGAAATGAAAGAAACTAGTGGCCAGTTTGGTTCCTTGTCTGAGTTGGCCTGTCTTCACCTCCATTGCCTTTGTTGTTGTTGTTGTTCTTGGGACAATCTCTAGCCATGTGTCTCGTCTGACTGCAAATGAAACACGCCCCAAAAGCTCTATGACACTATTTCCCAGGATGATACTTCCCACAAATGTTGCAATTGGGTGAATCAGCCCAATTCACATAACCCCTTTGCCCAGACGATCCTGAAGTGCGCGAATCTTGTCGACCCCGATACTGTTGATCATTCCTCCACATCTGGTTGTCATTAGCTGACCTGTCGTTACTCTGTCGGTCATTACTCCTACGATCATTGCTCCTCTGGTTGCCATTAGCTGCCCTGTCATAACCCTGTCGATCATTACTTGATTGGTCCCGAAACGGTCAGATATTATTGACCAAGGTCAATAAGTCAATGACAGCTCAATTCCATTTCTCCGTGGATAGCATCGTGTGTCCCTGGGTCGTTATGTCCCAGCGAGATTGCAATAGTGTTTTCGGAAAACATTTATGGGAATGAGTGGCACTGAGGACAGTAGCCAAGATGATTGGGAATTGATTATGCTATTGATATTTGGTATTTTAGACAATGATATAATATTCACAATAACAGATATACAGATATATTCACAAATACACAACTGGAAATTAGGTTACAGACAGAAAATATGGGTTTTGAACAATTACAAATTACAGGGGGTGCAAGTGAAACTTTTTAAAACTTAAAATTAAAAGAAAATTTAAAATGAAAATGAAATTATAAAAATGATTATTTTAATATTTAAATATTAATTAATTAACTAAAACTATCTAAAATCTAATTTAAACCTAATTTAAATTAACTAAAAATTATAAAGATTACAAATTAACCTAGAAATTTGCAAAACTAATTTCTAAACCTTAAAAAGAACTTGAAGAAAGTATAAAAATTAAAAATAAATATTTTTGTCTTTTTATGAGTTTTCTATTAATTAAAAACTAGTTATCTTAATTAAACTAATTAAACTATTTTAAATTACTAATAATACCTAAATGACTTAGATAATTATGGAAAAATTTGTAAAACTAATTAACCATCACAGGAATCCTACAAAATTATAAAAAGCTTCTAAAAATTATTTTTAGACTATTTTACTCATTATTTACCTATTAAGTAATTTAAACCTAGTTTATCTAATTTAAATAAGAAAATTGGAAAATGAATAGTAGAAATTAAAAATCTATTTTCTAAAAGTCTTAAATAATTTATAAAACCTAGGAAAATTATAAAAACCTACTGTTGTTAATTAAAAATTTAAGAAAACTAATCAATTACTAATATTACCTATTTAATTATTTAAACTATTTTTAATTCTAGTAATTAGCAAACTGATTAAGAAAAATCTAAGAAAATTATTATAAATACTTAAAGGTAAGAGGAAATTAAGAAAATTATAAAAATGATAAAGTGCTTATTAATAAGCTGAAATGAAAAATGAAAAAGATAGAATCTATTAAATAGAAGCTATCACTAATTTTAAGTTTGGTTTTTCTTGGTTTTTCTTTTTGACAGATGAAAATAAGATGAAAATAAGAAACTTTTGTGAAATGACTTTTGTTTTAGCTTAAAAATAAGCTGTGTGCACCCCCTTGTTTCCAAACAGTGTACAAATAGCTTATTAGGACTTATGCTATTATGAAAAAGCTATGAAATGATAAACTAAGCATGCACAGATGATACTTAACAAGAAATAAGCAAATTAGAACAAACAAGCACACTAGATAAGCTAAGAACCACAAATAAGCACTTATGTAACTAATAGGCCAAAACAGGCCTGAACTGGGTGGTTTTGGACCTCTGTGGGGTCCACAGAAGAGCTTAGGGGTCCAAAATTAAACTTGAAACTTATAAAGGGACTGATAAGCTACAAAATAAGCCAATAAGCTAGTCCTATGGCTTACTAATGAAGCTTGGGTGATGCTATGAAGTTGGGGGTTCACACTGAGTCCTCAGTGTTGACTCAGGCAATGGCCAAACTTGATGAGGGTTGCAGCCCTATCAAATAAGCTCACAATGGAAAAATAAGCACTGGTCTATCAAGATGAGTTGTTTGGCTTTCCAAAAAGCCAAAAATCTCAGGGTGGGTCCCACTAATGAAGTATCTAAGACCTTGGGAAATTTGGTCAAAACCTGTGCACAGGGCAAGTGTTTGCCCTGCAGGTCAAAATAAGCTAATCCACAAGCTTGTACAAAAATCCTAAAAGTAAGTTGTTTATGGGCTTATGTAGACTAGGTGGCAATCTTTAACTTCTGAAAAGGGCAAGGTCTTAATCTTAACACAAAAATCACAAAAATTACTCCAAGTTTTGGATTTCTGAAACAAAGGTACTTTTTGACTTTTTGAGTTTCAAGCTTAAATTGACTAAAGTGAACTTTGATCCTACCCTACTGATTGAAATTGATGAATTAAGCTATTATAAGACTAAGCTAAACCACTCACAAGTGAATGGATTTAGGGCATATGCCACACTTAATCCAACACAGAGGGTAATCTAGGCCAAGTAATGCTTGATTTTGACTTTTTTATGAATAGGACCTTGATTTTATGGTTGTTCTGAACTATTATGAACCTAGGTAACTTGTATCAACCAGAAACAACAACACTTAAACACCACAACACCTTGGATTACACTTATCCAAACACTACTTAAGGATTGACTGTTTATTGATTTTTAAAGCAAATGAGTGTTAAGGTCTAGGTTACTTGTTCAAAACAACTTTTTATGACAAATTAAACATAAATGGACACTTAACCACAGGAAATAACAACAAATGCACAAGATTACAAATTATACTAAATAAGGCAGGGAAAATGAAATTTTAAGCAACTAAGAATTCCAATAAACAAGATACTGATTTTATGCTAGATTATCACTATCTAATACTAAGTAAGCACAAAGAAGCAGATTAAGCAATGAAATGAGCAATGATACAGTAGAAACACAGAAATGGATTTAAGAGCTTACAATTTGCATTCCTGCTTATCACCATGAACCAAGGACCATGAAACCAATCCTAACACTCCCCTTGGAGTTCTAACCCACAGCCATCCCAAATTTACTGTGCTCCAGCTTGTTCTTCAATAAAACCTGCAACTTTGACTTTATTTGACTTTTTTGTGTTTTTGAGTTTTTAATGTCTAAGCAATATTTTATGGTTTCTAAAAGCTTATTTGAGCTTTCTAGGAGCCTATATGAGCTTAAGAGTCCATAAGATCTATTAAAAACAACAATACAACTTTAATAAAAACTTGAAATAAATTGAAATTTGCACAATCTAAATTATAACTTGAATGCTGATTTTTATTATTAAGAAACTTCAAAGATACAATAAAAAAAAGAGATTACACTGATTGAAAGCTAGGTTACACAAAGATAATTTGAAAACAACTTATACGACCTAAAATTATTAAAATTAAGCTAATACTTCTTCACTTGATCTTCTCTTCTATTTATAGGTATGGATTAGGGTTTGTCTTAGTCTTCTGAGCATATCCCACTTGATTCTAAGCCATTGGATCAATCAGGGGCCTCTAATTGAGCGCCACGTGTTTTGGCGCTAAAATTGGTTTGATACCAATTTGGCGTTTTTCTGCAACATGGGGGGGGGGGGGGGGCATTAAATGCTGAGGAGATGGGATATGGTGAGTGGTTTGGGTGGTGGAGTATGATGGTGGGTTGAGGTGATGGAGTACAGTGCAAGTGGTATGGTGAGGGAGGGAAGAAGAGGGAAGGGTGGTTTGGTTTGACTGGGTTGACTCAGGGTCAAAGTTTGAACCTGGTATATTACAAAGGGGTGTGTGTTGGGCTGGTGATCATATGGGCCAAGAAATAAAGAGGGGGTGGGCTTTTGAGTTTGGATTGGGTTTGGTTTTGGAGTAGTAATAATTTAAGGGTCCAGTTTGGTTTTAAAATAACACAAGGACCAATTTTGTAATTAGCCAAAATTTTGTAATTAGCTAAGGGTATTTTCTGCCAAGTTTTCATAGTATAAGGACCATGATGATAAATTTCACTTCTGACTTTTCCAGGGACTAAAACAGCCAAACTTTCAAACTTCAGGGACCAAATATGTAATTCACCAAACTTTGCCACCAAGGACCAAGCCTGCCATATATGAGAAGTACAAGGACAAAATTTTGTTTTTCTCAAAGTTTTAATATCCCAGGGACCATTTTGACAATTTTCCAAACTTCAGGGATTAAACTTGATATTTTGTGAAACTATGCACCAAAGGACTAAATGTGTAACTTTTTGATTTAAAAGGACCCTTGGTGACTTTTTCAAGTTTTTAGAACAACCAGGGACTAGATTTGACAACTTTTGAAAGATGAGGGACTGAAACTGCCAATTTTGCAAACTTTGTACGTTTTTCATCTGTTTTTGATTATTTTGCATTTAAGACATATAAAACACATTCCTGGGATATTTTCACTATTTTTATGGAATATTGAGTGTTTTTAGATGTTTTGGCAGCTCAGAAAAGGTAAAAATGATGAGTATTTACACACTCATCAATCCCCCACACTGAAATATTGCTAGTCCCTAGCAATCTTTTGAGAAAAACTTGATGGATTTGAAAAACTCTTTACCAAAAGCCATCACTTCTGGAGTAGCCAGATGTATCGATTCAAGTAAGAACTATGGTCCACCTGATAATAATGTGATTTTGAGCAAACCACCAGCTGTCAACGGATTTGATTAGTCTTTACCAAAAGCTGTTTGCTTCTGGACTAGCCAACTCTTGATGGACTAAGTCAACATCTTGGTGAGCTGATTACCAATTATGTTTTTTCCACGGCCTTTACCATAAGCCATAATCTTGCGGGCTAGCCAACTCATTCACTTTTTGGGATATGGTGAGTTGATTTACCATACAATTTTGGGCAAATTGCAAGCAATGAACGGATTTGAGATATCTTTACCAAGAGCCATTTGCTCCTGGATTAGCCAATCCTTTTGTCATTTAGACATGGCGGACTGATAACCACAAAAATTTTGAAATAAAGTGAAAATTTTTGAAGACTTTAGGCCAAAATGGGGGTACTTATAAAGTATTTTGTAATAAAATTCGCAAGAATTCCCCCCCCCCCCCCCCCCCCACACTAGAATTGAATATTGTCCTCAATATTCAAAGTCCCGGCTATTATGCCGATTCTATGAATGAAAAAAGCTAATATTCGAAACTAACTGTGGAAATATTGTTTTTATTTTTCACTTTATTTATATGTACATATAAACTTTTTTTTTTTTTTTTTTTTTTTTTTTTTTTTTTTTTTTTTTTTTTTGAGACTTATATACATATTTACTTTTCAAAAGGTGGGGGACGGCCACTCCCACACACTAGAGTGGTAGAAAGTAGAAAGAAGTCAGAGATACGGGTGAAAACCCATATTTTGCTAATTTTTGTTCACCGAGTCACTAGCTTGACTCGATCCCCGAATTCATTGGTCCATGGGGAAAGTTTGGAGATCCGGGACAACCATGGATGGTATGTCCTCTCCAAAATAATGTTTCAAGCGATGACCATTCACTTTGAAGTTGGGACCTTCGGGTTGAGATAGCTCAACAGTCCCGTATGGATATACTTTAGCAATAGTGAATGGTCCAGTCCATCGGGTTTTTAATTTCCCCGAGAAGATCTTTAACCTTGAGTTGAAAAGAAAGACCCTGTCACCGACGTTGAAAACGCGGTTTTTAATCTTAGAGTCGTGAATCTTCTTTGTCTTTTCTTTGTAGATCAAAGAGTTCTCGTAGGCTTGATCACGAAGTTCGTTTAATTCATTGAGTTGAACCTTACGGTGATCACCCGCTTTATTCATGTTTTGTTATGACCAAGAAACACGTTCCGGAGGTCGAGGTTGATGAAAATACATCATGTTTCTAGAGAGAGAAAGTAGAGAGAGAAAGGTGGAGAAAAGGGTTTATATTAAAAAAGAATAAATGAAACAATACACACACTTTCTCACACCCCTCATGGAGAGTCATGAGGGGTATTTATAGGCTCATTACCCTACATGTTTGCCTATTCTACATAAGTAGTCCTTGTAGTTACTAATCTAGTTCAATTCACTTGCGTGACGTTATCTTTATAAAAGAGCGAGGCTAACAATCTCCCTCCAAGATATCGTCACACGTGAATGGTTACAATGAGACCTATAAATACATTAACAATGTAAAATTACAACAATAGTAAACTATGTTGATGTTGTTGAAGCGCAGAGTCTCTGTAGTCTAGATAATGAGGCAGACTTGAAGTACTCTCTTCCGACGATCTCGGCGTATGTTCTTTGACACTGACGGCAAAGGTCTAAGTAGCTCTGAACTTCAACTGTAATGGTCTAGTTAGGTTATTACTCCCTCCTAACTAGTGAGCCTTTATTCTTTTTCCTGCTCCCTCCTGAACCGACAACTCTTCTTTTATCTCGCAGCGGATAAAGTAGATTCAAAAGTGTAGGGATATGGTTGTCGTTCGGGTAGCAGCATAACAACATAACTCACATAACATTGCATAGAAGGGTGGTAATAAGCTCTGATGAACACATACTTGGTACCTCATGGTACTTCTCTGGTATTAAGCACAGTTCCCTCGATCAACCAACGTACTGAAGACGAAACACTACTTCTTTTGGCATGTTCTTCTCCCTCCTGATGGTTGCGAGTCATCGGAATCATCATATTCTTGTGTACATGCCATACAATTACCTGTACTTTACACTTCTAATACAATTTAGAAGCCATAACAGCTTTTTGGAGCACATTCTGTGAGTATATGTCGCTAAGATATGACTCTCGTTGTCTAAAATCTCCTCTCTTCTCTTCAACCTATAAGCGACCTCTTCAAATTCCAACCAACTAGTAAATAACCTCTGACTAGAGAAACAACCCAATATAAAAAATTTGACAATAAAGTAAACATCCCGTAGATATGTGACTTAATCTTGTACTATGGTGTGACAAAGAACGGTGTAGAGAGTTCGTACACCATCAAATCTCTGAGTACTCTATACTCTTCAACCAACCAACCATCAAGTATAAGACGTACATCACCTCTTGATTATCCACAACTTCGTGTGACACTGAGCACTACAACGTAACTCCTTTAAATGATAGTTATCTAGGTCTTCGTCCATCCACCCCTTGACCTATGAAAACTAGATAATCCAAGTCTTCGTCACTATCAATATTAGTGAATGCACAAACAAGTATCTTCGAAAGTCATGCATCCATCCACCCCTAGACTTTGAGATAAATAAGTCCACATGCCCTTGAAATGAACTTTAAACCCAGAAAAATGATAAAGAATTATCCCCATAATCACAAAATCCGATACTAGCCGTTGTCATTTGATTGTGATTCTTGATCAGGATCGTTTAAGCAAAACGTGGTGTGTTTTTGGTGAAGCTAGAAATTCCATCTCGGTTGATTTGTAGTGATTCCGTATATTCCCTCCAAAAATATAATTGGAAAAATTTCTCGCCCATAATTTGGAAATCACTATGAAATGTAATGCTAAGGTTACCAGAGAAATTTGAGTATTAAAAATTTTTACGCAAAATTTTGTCGAAAAAATTTGAATTTTGGCCTAAAAATTTGAATTTCGGGCCAAAATTTTCAACCTTATACCAAAATTTAAATCTCGCGTAAAAATTGAACGTTTAATCTCCTGTAAAAAATAATTTTTACTCAAAATTTCCCGCCTTATACCAAAATATATATATATTTTCTTTTTGCTAACTCGATAATGCCCCAAACTTGATAATGCCCCTAACTCGATAATCTCCTAACTCGGTAACCTCAAAAAAATTTGGCAGAGTTTCGTCTAGATTAGTCCAAAAGAAATCCTTACTCGATAAACGATAAGGTTGGACCAGCCTAACTCGGCAAACATATGAAGCATACGCAAAACATGACCAAACTCGGTATGAACCCAAACTCGGTATCAACCCAAACTCAACCCTAACTCGAAAAACATCAACCCTAACTCGGTAAAAACAGATCCAAACTCGGTATCAGTTCTCAAACTCGATAGCCTCTGAAACTCAGGATCCTAACTCGATAAACAAACATGCTAACTCGATAAGAAATGGATCCTAACTCGATAAAAGACATGCAAACTCGATAAAAAATGGATCCAAACTCGATAGAAAAATTTCCTAACTCGAAAATTTTTCTAACTCGACAAAAATTGCGATGAACAGTACCAGATCCGATTTTTCACCCAAAAACACGATTTTTTCACCCAAAAACACCACGATTCGCCCCCGGTTAGCTCTGATGCCACTTGTTATGACCAAGAAACACGTTCTAGAGGTCGAGGTTGATGAAAATACATCATGTTAGAGAGAGAAAGTAGAGAGAGAAAGGTGGAGAAAAGGGTTTATATTAAAAAAGAATAAATGAAACAATACACACACTTTCCCACACCCCTCATGGAGAGTCATGAGGGGTATTTATAGGCTCATTACCCTACATGTTTGCCTATTCTACATAAGTAGTCCTTGTAGTTACTAATCTAGTTCAATTCACTTGTGTGACGTTATCTTTATAAAAGAGCGAGGCTAACATGTTTCAAGGCCCAGTAGGCTTTATACTCGAGCTCGATCGGTAAATGACACGCCTTCCCGTATACAAGCTTGTAGGGAGTACACCCGATGGGTGTTTTGTAAGCTGTACGGAAGGCCCAGAGTGCATCATCTAGTTTATCCGACCAAGAAGCACGGTTTTCACCTATGGTCCTCTCAAGAATCCGTTTAATACCACGGTTTGAAACCTCCACCTGCCCACTTGTTTATGGGTGATACGCGGTAGAAAGACGGTGAGTAACACCGTACTTAAGCATGACTTTTGCGAATTGATCATTGCAAAAGTGTGTACCGTGATCACTAATGATGGCACGTGGAGTTCCAAAACGAGCAAAGAGGGATTTCAAGAATTTCACAACAACTCGGGCATCGTTGGTGGGTAAGGCTTTTGCCTCAACCCATTTTGACAAGTAGTCAACAGCCACGAGAATGTATTTGTTTCCACGAGAAGATGGGAATGGCCCCATAAAATCAATGCCCCAGACGTCAAAGATTTCACAAACTTGAATGGCATTTTGTGGCATTTCGTTCTTTTGTGAAATATTCCCGTGATGCTGACAAGCATCACAAGCTTTGACTAACTCGTGGCATCCTTATAGATCGTGGGCCAATAAAAACCGGAATCAAACACCTTTTTGGCGGTGTAGTTAGGACTATGGTGGCCCCCGGTGGGTCCAGCATGGCAAGCCTTGAGAATATTAGCGGCTTCCTGTCCGTAAATACATCGCCTGATGACTTGATCGGCACAAATTTTGAAGAGATAGGGGTCGTCCCAGAAGTAATGTTTAACGTCTTTCAAGAATTTGTTCTTCTGTTGGGACGTCATCCCCTTCACGATGAAGTTACCCGCATGGTAATTTGCACAGTCGGCAAACCATGGGGTAGTAGAGTCACCACGAAAAGCAACCGCATTGAGTGTCTCGAGAGAAAATGTTTCATTTATTTCCTGTTTCTCGGACACATCCTGGTGAGGGTTTTCTAATCATGAGAGATGATCAGCAGCAAGGTTCTCGGCTCCTTTTTTATCACGGATAATGATATCAAATTCTTGGAGGAGGAGAACCCAACGGAGTAGCCTTGGCTTTGCATCTTGCTTTGCAAATAGGTACTTCAAAGCCGAGTGATCCGTATACACTACGCATTTGGTCAGGATTAAGTATGGCCGGAATTTTTCAAAGGCATACACCACAGCTAGTAGTTCTTTTTCAGTGGTGGTGTAATGACTCTGAGCCTCGGTCATAGTTTTGCTTGCGAAGTGTATAGGCTGAAAGTATTTTGCTTTTCGTTGCCCCAAGACCGTACCTATGGCAAAATCACTAGCATCGCACATAAGTTCAAAAGGTAGGTCCCAATCGGGGGCAACAAGAATCGGTGCCTCGGTAAGCTTTTTCTTTAATGTTTCAAAAGCTTCGATGCACTCAGGAGAGAAGATGAAAGGAGCATCCTTCTCGAGGAGATGGGTCATAGGTCGGGCAATCTTAGAGAAATTTTGGATAAACCTTCGGTAGAAGCCGGCATGACCCAAAAAGCTCCTAACACCTTTAACGGTGGTAGGATGAGGTAGTTTAGCGATGACATCAATTTTGGCTTTGTCAACCTCAATCCCGTTTTTAGAAATTTTATGGCCGAGGACAATGCCCTCTTTAACCATAAAATGGCTCTTCTCCCAGTTGAGACTTAAATTCGTTTCTTTGCAACGTTTAAGCATCTGTTCCAAGTGGGAGAGACAAGACTGGAATGAATCCCCGATGACTGAAAAGTCATCCATAAATACCTCCATGGTTTTCCCGATCATATCGGAAAAGATAGACATCATGCACCTTTGGAACGTGCCTGGTGCATTACATAAGCCGAAAGGCATACGTCTGTAAGCAAAAGTTCCGTAGGGGCATGTGAAGGTAGTTTTCTCTTGATCCTGTGGATCAATGGGGATTTGGAAGTAACCCGAAAAACCATCGAGGAAACAGTAGTATTCATTCCCCGCTAATCTTTCGAGCATCTGGTCCATAAAAGGGAGAGGAAAATGGTCTTTACGGGTGGCTTCATTCAACTTACGATAGTCAATACATACTCGCCAACCCGTGACTAAACGAGTTGGAATCAACTAGTTTTCCTCGTTGGTGACAACGGTTATGCTACCCTTTTTAGGAACACAATGAATTGGGCTAACCCAAGGACTGTCAGATATAGGATAAATCAATCCCGCATCAAGAAGTTTTAGAACCTCTTGTTTGATAACTTCGTGGATTTTGGGATTTACCCTTCTCTGTTGTTGCACTGCTGGCTTAAAGTCATCCTCCATTAAGATTTTGTGTGTACAAAAGTCCGGGCTAACGCCCTTAATGTCGGAGAGTTTCCAAGCAATTGCTTGCTTGTTTGACTTAAGAACCTTTAGGAGTGCAGCCTTTTCCTCATCTTTTAAGTCTTTAGCAATAATGACGGGTAATTTATTATCACCCTCCAGAAATGCATATTCTAGATGAGGAGGCAAGTCCTTGAGCTCAACCTCGGGAAAGTCTTCAGTTATTTCAACATTTTTGACTTCCTCTTTATGAAGTATTTTTGGAGACGGAGAGGGTGAAGGATCGTCATTTAACAATCTTTCAAGAAGAAGAATGTCCCCCTCCGGGTCAAGATAGTTTTCATCAACCCCATGTGGGATTGAACTATCCTGAGCTAGAAAGGTCTCGACCTCTTCCAGAAGGAAGTCACTTCCCTCAAACGGAGTAAGAGAAGGGGAAGAATCGGAAATGATAGGCTCAGAAGAAAGAGCGGTACTGCCACTTGCTGAGAAACCAAGGACTTCTTGAGAATACTCCTTAGACGCAACATCGATGATGTCAATTCGGTTAACCGTTTCAGCGTCATAGTTGGAGGAGTATCTTGAAGTCTGATCAAGATTGAATGTGATGGCTTCACCACCAACACGTAGAGTGATTTCTTCTTCGAATACATTGATTAAAGCACGACCCATTCTTAAGAATCCCCTCCCGAGAATGAGAGGAACTCTTGGGTCAGCATCGAAATCAACAATCACGAAATCTGCCGGAAAATGGAACTTTCCTACTTTCACGAAGATATCTTCGGCAATGCCGAGAGGACGAGATATAGTACGGTCTGCAAGCTCGAGAGTCATGCAGGTAGGAGTGAGAGCAGGAAGAGAGAGTCTTTTCCAGACTGTGTAAGGCATAAGGTTAATGCTTGCACTAAGATCGGCCAAGGCAAAGCATTCAACCATCCCCGGGAAAATACAAGGAATGAGAAATTTCCCGGGATCTCCAAGCTTTTCGGGAAGCTTTTTCAAGAGCACTGCTGAGCAATGCTCGTTAAGTGGAGTTTTTGCCATCTCAAAGAGTTTTTCCTTATTGCTTATCAGATTTTTGATTGTTGAAGCAAATTTAGGCATGAGAAGAAGAGCATCCGCAAAGCTAACATCGAAGTGTAATTCTTGGAAAATTTGATAAAATTTTTCCATCTGATGGTTAGCTTTTTCGCGGTTCTTTTGATCATTCATACGTGAAGGATATGGAATTGAAGGCTTAGGATCAATCTTTGGAATTTCATCAGAACTTTCAGGAGGATCAAATACAACTTTCGACTTACGAGTCGGGACCAGGACAACTTGAGGGTGGACGTTGTTGGTACCTCCGTTATTAGTAGGAAGTATCGTGTCCGTGGTAACCTCAGGTTCACTTTCCACTACTTTAGTAGGAGGAAAAGAAGAGGTAGAGAGAATCGTGGGTCCATTGTATGATACCCCACTTCGGGTAGTGATCGCTTTGACATCGCCCCTCGGGTTAGCGATCGTGTTGCTCGGTAGTGTACCCGGGCCCGAGGGTCGATCATTTAAAGACTTCTAAAGCTCAGAGATCTTGCTGATCAATAATCGATTCGTTTCCTCTTGTGCTTTCATGAATTGTTTTAGCACTTCATCGGAGGAAGACGAGGGTGGAACAACGTTTGATTTTGAGTAGGAAAATTTTGAACACGGTTGTTTTGAAAATTCCCTTGATTTTGATTGTTGTTACCCTGAAAATTGTTTCTCTGATTGAAATTACCCTGATTGTAATTCCCTTGATTATGGTTTCTTTGAAAATTTCCTTGAAAACCTTGATTTTGATTGCCATTTTGAAAATTGTTTTGATTAAAATGACCTTGATTTTGATTCGGGTTTTGGAAATTTGGGTTTTGACCTTGGTTAAAATCTCCTCGATTCTGATTCGAGTTACAGTTTTGATTTTGGTTAAAACCTGGAGATCCGAGAAAATTGTTGGAACGATAGCTCAAGAGATTACGGTCCCCTTGTGGTTGGTAAGAATTACCCCCATATTGTAGGAACCTTGAGCAGCATAAACGTTCTCTTGAGGAAAACCAGCAGTAGCTGGACACTCGGAATAAAGATGTGGGCCCCCACAAGTTTCACAACTTCGGGCCACGGCTTTCACTTGTTGATTTTGAACCTGATTTTGCATCATTTGGTTCATTCTCAACACAGCCGTAGAGATATCATCCATCTTTTTGGTGAGAGCAATTATTTCAGGAGATGATGATGAAAGAATGATTGATTTACATGACTCATCCCTCTCCGCAGAGGAATCCCAAAAGTTATGGTGGGCAGTCATGTTCTCAATCAAGTCACATCATTCTTTGGGACGCCTTTTCATAAAGGTCCCACCAGCAACAGCATTGAGAATATCCCGGTGCCTCAATGTTAGACCATTATAGAAGGTGTCTATGATGGTAACTTGTAACATATTGTGGTTAGGGCACCGATCAATAGCTAGCTTATAAC
The DNA here is from genome assembly GCA_030686995.1 of Artemisia argyi. NCBI lineage: Eukaryota > Viridiplantae > Streptophyta > Magnoliopsida > Asterales > Asteraceae > Artemisia > Artemisia argyi. The sequence goes on from CM060702.1 coordinate 198,691,398, forward strand.
GTTCCCAAGCCTCAAAAAGAGACTCATCGGGACGCTGCCGGAAGTTGCTGATATCATTTCGTAACTTGGTAACCATGGAAGGTGGAAAATGTTTTGCTAAAAACTTGGTTACCATTTCATCAAAGGTACGAATAGAATTATTTGGGAGTCGGTCAAACCATGCAGTGGCATGATGGGTGAGAGAATAGGGGAAGAGATACAGCCGGAGGGCATCATCGGTGACACCATGCTGTTTCATGCTTTGGGTGACGGTAAGGTATTTATCAAGATGCTTGTTAGCATAGTCACCCGTAATTCGTGAAATTGACACGAATTTTGGACTTGTTGGATCATGTGGTGTTTGAGGCCAAAGTATGTAGCCTCAATAGTGAGTGGTGCAATAGGTCCGCCCCTCCCTTGCATGGTAGGCTAGCACAATTCCTCCATTGTTCAGAGATCGGGAGCTGGCTCATCCCTGGGAGGGTCAGGGGGTGGTGGTGGTGGCCCATCGGCCATTTCGGTTTTTGGTTCTTCAATAACAGTACATAGCTCGGGTACGTTTTCCTGATTTTTACGCTTTGTTTGTGACCAAGTGCGCATGCACTAAAAACAATTTTTCAAAACAAGATCGAGGCAAAACCACAGTGAACTTAAATCCAATAATCACAAGTGAATGGCTTCTTTAAAAAAAAGGTACACCACTCACAGGGATATAAAGGCAAGTTTTAATCTTAAGTTTGGGAACTTATTATGTCCACACCCCCAGTTGGTAGGTGTTCTGCCTTGGTTTGCGGTGGTAAGATTTTATGTATTTATTAACAGAAAAATTGTTTTTGGGCTTATGGGTATGTGTGCAGAAAACTTTGGGAATTATATTTTTGGAACTGATTCGTTAACCAAAATCGTTCTTTAAAGATTACTCGCAGGCTAGTGGGAGGAAAGAATGGATTCCTCTTCAGTTCGCAATTTAATGTCAGAACTTACCTTATACCAACTGTTTCAGGTTGTAATCTTAAAGAAAACGAAGTAATTTAACTTCACAGTTTGTTTTGTTGTTTTTTATTTTTTTTGGTGTTGTTAACACTTCAGGAAAAGTGTTAATGAACTTTTTTGATATGATTGATATTTTTACAAAAACTTTTTACAAATTGTGTGAAATTTGTACAGGGAGGGTTTTGAAAACCACTAAACTTAAAACGATTTTAAAAACACGCAACAACCTCCCCGGAAGCGGCACCAAATTTTGATTGGTCCCAAAACGGTCAGATATTATTGACCAAGGTCAATTCTCCGTGGATAGTATAGTGTGTCCCCGGGTCGTTATGTCCCAGCGAGATTGCAATGGTGTTTTTGGAAAACGTTTATGGGAATGAGTGGCACTGAGGACAGTAGCCAAGATGATTGGGAATTGATTATGCTACTGATATTTGGTATTTTGGACAATGATATAATATTCACAATAACAGATATACAGATATATTCACAAATACACAACTGGAAATCAGGTTACAGACAGGAAAGGTGGGTTTTGAACAATTACAAACTACAGGGGGTGCAAGTGAAACTTCTTGAAACTTAAAATTAAAAGAAAATGTAAAATGAAAATGAAATTATAAAAATGATTATTTTAATATTTAAATATTAATTAATTAACTAAAACTATTTAAAATCTAATTTAAACGTAATTTAAATTAACTAAAAATTATAAAGATTACAAATTAACCTAGAAATTTGCAAAACTAATTTCTAAACCTTAAAAAGAACTTGAAGAAAGTACAAAAATTAAAAATAAATGTTTTTGTCTTTTTATGAGTTTTCTATTAATTAAAAACTAATTATCTTAATTAAACTAATTAAATTATTTTAAATTACTAATAATACCTAAATGACTTAGATAATTATGGAAAAATTTATAAAACTAATTAACCATCACTGGAATTCTACAAAATTATAAAAAGCTTCTAAAAGTTATTTTTAGACTATTTTACTAATTATTTACCTATTAAGTAATTTAAACCTAGTTTAACTAATTTAAATAAGAAAATTGGAAAATGAACAGTAGAAATTAAAAATCTATTTTCTAAAAGTCTTAACTAATTTATAAAACCTAGGAAAATTATAAAAACCTACTGTTATTAATTAAAATGTAAGAAAACTAATCATTACTAATATTACCTATTTAATTATTTAAACTATTTTTAATTCTAATAATTAGCAAACTGATTAAGAAAAATCTAAGAAAATTATTATAAATACTTAAAGGTAAGAGGAAATTAAGAAAATTATAAAAATGATAAAGTGCTTATTAATAAGCTGAAATGAAAAATGAAAAAGATAGAATCTATTAAATAGAAGCTATCACTAATTTTAAGTTTGGTTTTTCTTGGTTTTTCTTTTTGACAGATAAAAATAAGAAACTTTTGTGAAATGACTTTTGTTTTAGCTTAAAAATAAGCTGTGTGCACCCCCTTGTTTCCAAACAGTGTATAAATAGCTTATTAGGACTTATGCTATTATGAAAAAGCTATGAAATGATAAACTAAGCATGCACAGATGATAATTAACAAGAAATAAGCAAATTAGAACAAATAAGCACACTTGATAAGCTAAGAACCACAAATAAGCACTTATGTAACTAATAGGCCAAAACAGGCCTGAACTGGGTGGTGTTGGACCTTTGTGGGGTCCACAGAAGAGCTTAGGGGTCCAAAATTAATCTTGAAACTTATAAAGGGACTAATAAGCTACAAAATAAGCCAATAAGCTAGTCCTATGGCTTACTAATGAAGCTTGGGTGATGCTATGAAGTTGGGGGTTCACACTGAGTCCTCAGTGTTGACTCAGGCAATGGCCAAACTTGATGAGGGTTGCAGCCCTATCAAATAAGCTCACAATGGAAAAATAAGCACTGGTCTATCAAGATGAGTTGTTTGGCTTTCCAAAAAGCCAAAAAGCTCAGGGTGGGTCCCACTAATGAAGTATCTAAGACCTTGGGAAATTTGGTCAAAACCTGTGCACAGGGCAAGTGTTTGCCCTGCAGGTCAAAATAAGCTAATCCACAAGCTTGTAAAAAAATCCTAAAAATAAGCTGTTTATGGGCTTATGTAGACTAGGTGGCAATCTTTAACTTCTGAAAAGGGCAAGGTCTTAATCTTAACACAAAAATCACAAAAATTACTCCAAGTTTTGGATATCTGAAACAAAGGTATTTTTTGACTTTTTGAGTTTCAAGCTTAAATTGACTAAAGTGAACTTTGATCCTACCCTACTGATTGAAATTGATGAATTAAGCTATTATAAGACTAAATTAAGCTAAACCACTCACAAGTGAATGGATTTGGGGCATATGCCACACTTAATCCAACACAAAGGGTAATCTAGGCCAAGTAATGCTTGATTTTGACTTTTTTATGAATAGGACCTAGATTTTATGGTTGTTCTGAACTATTATGAACCTAGGTAACTTGTATCAACCAGAAACAACAACACTTAAACACCACAACACCTTGGATTACACTTATCCAAACACTACTTAAGGATTGACTGTTTATTGATTTTCAAAGCAAATGAGTGTTAAGGTGTAGGTTACTTGTTCAAAACAACTTTTTATGACAAATTAAACTTAAATGGACACTTAACCACATGAAATAACAACAAATGCACAAGATTACAAATTATACTAAATAAGGCAGTGAAAATGAAATTTTAAGCAACTAAGAATTCCAATAAACAAGATATTGATTTTATGCTAGATTATCACTATCTAATACTAAGTAAGCACAAAGAGGCTGATTAAGCAATGAAATGAGCAATGATACAGTAGAAACACAGAAATGGATTTAAGAGCTTACAATTTGCATTCCTGCTTATCACCATGAACCAAGGACCCTGAAACCAATCCTAACACTCCCCTTGGAGTTCTAACCCACAGCCATCCCAAATTTACTGTGCTCCAGCTTGTTCTTCAATAAAACCTGCAACTTTGACTTTATTTAACTTTTTGTGTTTTTGAGTTTTTAATGTCTAAGCAATATTTTATGGTTTCTAAAAGCTTATTTGAGCTTTCTAGGAGCCTATATGAGCTTAAGAGTCCATAAGATCTATTAAAAACAACAATACAACTTTAATAAAAACTTGAAATAAATTGAAATTTGCACAATCTAAATTATAACTTGAATGCTGATTTTTATTATTAAGAAACTTCAAAGATACAATAAAAAAAAGAGATTACACTGATTGAAAGCTAGGTTACACAAAGATAATTTGAAAACAACTTATACGACCTAAAATTATTAAAATTAAGCTAATACTTCTTCACTTGATCTTCTCTTCTATTTATAGGCATGGATTAGGGTTTGTCTTAGTCTTCTGAGCATATCCCACTTGATTCTAAGCCATTGGATCAATCAGGGGCCTCTAATTGAGCGCCACGTGTTTTGGCGCTAAAATTGGTTTGATACCAATTTGGCGTTTTTCTGCAACATGGGGGGGGGGGCATTAAATGCTGAGGAGATGGGATATGGTGAGTGGTTTGGGCGGTGGAGTATGATGGTGGGTTGAGGTGATGGAGTACAGTGCAAGTGGTATGGTGAGGGAGGGAAGAAGAGGGAAGGGTGGTTTGGTTTGACTGGGTTGACTCAAGGTCAAAGTTTGACCCTGGTATATTACAAAGGGGTGTGTGTTGGGCTGGTGATCATATGGGCCAAGAAATAAAGAGGGGGTGGGCTTTTGAGTTTGGATTGGGTTTGGTTTTGGAGTAGTAATAATTTAAGGGTCCGGTTTGGTTTTAAAATAACACAAGGACCAATTTTTTAATTAGCCGAAAGTTTGGGGTGTGATTTGGAATTCTTCCAAAGTCTTTCCAAGGGTATTTTCTGCCAAGTTTTCATAGTATAAGGACCATGATGATAAATTTCACTTCTGACTTTTTCAGGGACTAAAACTGCCAAACTTTCAAACTCCAGGGACCAAATGTGTAATTTCACCAAACTTTGCCACCAAGGACCAATCCTGCCATATATGAGAAGTACAAGGACAAAATTTTGGTTTTCTCAAAGTTTTAATATCCAAGGGACCATTTTTGACAATTTTCCAAACTTTAGGGACTAAACTTGACATTTTGTAAAACTATGCACCAAAGGACTAAATGTGTAACTTTTTGATTTAAAAGGACCTTTGGTGACTTTTTCAAGTTTTTAGAACAACCAGGGACTAGATTTGGCAACTTTTGAAAATGAGGGACTGAAACTGCTAATTTTGCAAACTTTGTACGTTTTTCATCTGTTTTTGATTATTTTGCATTTGAGACATATAAAACACATTTCTGGGATATTTTCACTATTTTGATGCAATATTGAGTGTTTTTAGATGTTTTGGCAGCTCAGAAAAGGCAAAAATGATGAGTATTTACATACTCATCATTACTCCTACGATCATTACTCCCCTGGTGTTTCCCTGCACTGGACGAACCCGGTCACCATCATGGTTCCTCTTGACACCTTGCCCTGACCTTTCCTGTAGAATCTCAAGGTTACGAACAGCATTTGCCACTTGTGCAACATCCTCAAACTTGGTGTTCACAATTCCCTGCAAGATTTCATTCCTCAGCGCCCATTTGAACTTCTTAGCTTGCTCACCCTGTGTGCCAGCTCTTGCACCCATAAAACCAGCTAGCCTAAGGAACCTCTTCATAAATTCTGTAATAGTCTCCTTTTCGTACTGGTAGATATTATGGTACTCACGCTCAAACTTCCCCTGTTCGGACACTAGAAAATAATGAAGAAGAAAGATCTCCCGAAAACCAGCCCAAGTCAAAGTAGTCACAAAGTCATCACCCTTGGCTGCCTTGTAGGATTTCCACCAATTTAGGGCATCACCCTCAAACTTGTAAGTCGCCAACCTTGCTTTGAACTCGTCCCCGCATCCCAACACTTCAAACAACTTTTCAATGTGACCAAGCCAATCCTGCGCCTCAAAAGGAGAAGAAGCGGAACTGAATGATTTGGGTTTCTGTTTCGAGAATTTCTCCAACCATGTAGCAATAGTAGATGGTGGGTTACCACCACCCGAACCTCCACTAGAACCTGGATGGTTGCGATGCATTTCTTCAGCAATACGGGCAGAAATGTTGGGAATCAATGCGTCCACCCGCCGCTGAACTGCTGCTTCAAAGGCAGGGTTGGAAGTGAATTCATTGGTGAAACGAGTGGTAACCATCTGAAAGATCACAAACAAATCAACGAAGGTAACAAAATGGTTAGGAATCATAGCACGAAAGGAAAAGATCGAGTCGCAAGGAAACCTAGTGTCTACCCAATCCTCACAGGTCAAAGTTAAAGTCCTATGGTTCGGAAGCCTATTCTCTGATACCATAATTGTAACACCCCAACCCGGCAAAGGGTTAAAATGCTACATTATGGTGTCTATCAGATACAAACAAAATAAACGTAAGCGAAAGATATAATAAATAAATAAGTCATGAACATCAAGACTTAACATTACAATTCTCCAACAGAATATAAAAGAAATAAACTGAATCCACTTCCAACATAAGTAATAAAATCCTTCAACGAATGGGAAAAACTGAAAATAAAGGTAAGATAAAGGTAGGTCTCTAAGCTCTACTCTCAGCACTCAAAACCCAGCATCCCGCTTAATACCTGCCGCATGGAAAAGAAAACGCGGCTGAGCTTACAAAGCTCAGTGAATAGATATAACAAATAAAAGGTAATAAGCAAAGCAAACGAAACGGATCAAACGAATAATCTGAACAAATCATAAGCCAACGAATATAGCATCGTAAGTAACTGAATGTAAAGCATAATCAAAGTAATAAGAGTCAAACGAATATAACGAATCAGATATATCCACCAGAGACACTTGAATAGATATAAGAAGTCAAGGAAAGCCACGAGCCGATCTACCAGAGACACTCGAATAGATCTTAAACAAATATCCACATAATCCGTCAAATCATAATTGCACAAGGAGGGGCGACCTCACATGTACCAAAAGTGAAAGGGGTACAAGGCACGTACAACCAGTCACTACCTAATCATAACAAACAAAGCCTAGGATGCATCCATACACTCCCTGAATCAAACAAAATACACATGCCAGCTCATGACTGGACACATATATAACTAATTGGCCATAGTGCACATATATCAAACAAAAGGGAATGCCATGGATCACTCACACCTTCCCAGAAAGTGTCATGCCAGTGGTGCCATCACTGACACGCCCATGGTACCTCTATGAGTAGAATTAAAACTCGGGCACAAGAACATAATCATATCAAACAAAGCATATCCATAACAAACGAAGCATATCATAATCAAACAGAATCTCAACCAGGAGATAGTAATCAGGTAATCAAACTAAATGGATAGCAACGAATCATATCAAGTTTCAAACAAAGGGAACATAGCAATGGCAAGGATCATACTTACATAGATTGAAGGGAATCTCTATTGAATAGAGACAGAATATCTGTACCTTAAAAGCAAAGCAAAGCAATGAAAAGCAACGAACAGCGGACTAATCTCTCTTCAAAGGATCTACACGAATATAATCAAGTATTAATTTATGTATGATTGAATCAGGTTACTTATTTTAGTATGCTTTCCTCTTTTAGTAACTTCCTATTTTTAACATGTTTTCCGAATTAGCAATTTTCCATATTCAGTAAGTTTTCGAAATTGTAATTTAATACTTTAAGGCTATAATTGACAATTAATAATATTTAATGTTAAAATGACTAATATAATAGTTTAGGGTTTAATATGACCACTTATAATTAGTTTAGGGTCTAAAATATAAATTATCAAAATTAAATATTAAAAGTTAAATAAAATTATTTTAAAGTTTATTTTAATAAATTAATATTAAGATAATAATTTTGGACCCCGTCATTATAATTTTATTATATAATTTATTAACGTACACACGATCTTAATATTTATGCTGCGACGACTCAAGTTTTTTTTAAAATCATGCAAGACTTGTTTATAACCCGATATCGATTCACTTTATCCATATACACACGCCACCCTTTTTGTTATTAAAATAAGCCGAATAAACAACTATTTTTCCTTTATGATTTCATGTCAACCAACACAAGTAACATGCATGCATTTAACTCTTTATTTAGCTCGTACAGATGAGTTCCAAAACAAATTATGGTTGTGCATGTATTTGTTAAAACAACATACAATGAGGCGAATACAAAACAAGTTTTAAGCCGATTCGATTGGGTTTCCTAATTGTTATTTTGGGCGATGAACTTCTGATTTCTAGTGATCTACTATACGCTTATATACATGCCTTCACTCTTCTTTTAACTCGAAAATATTTATATCCAAAACAGTTTTTGGTCACGTAATATAAATCCAAATCATGCATATCAACAATTTGAAATACAACATGTCTAGTTCATCTTCATTAGGTGTTTTATTCATGAGTTTATGTGAACCTTTTTATCATTTTATGTACACTTCTTGTGATTTCATGTGAGAATATAAGTTGACTGCAGTTTCTATAATCTGATCCATTTGTTATTATAACATGCTTTACGTGTTCATATAGATCAAAACGAAAGAAAGAATCGAATAAGGTTTGATACGGTTACCCTCGAAGCGTGATCGGATGGAAGAAAAAGAGCAACGAACCAAGAGAAACTACGAGTCAAACCAACCCCTCGAACCTGGTATATATCACGACCAAGACACCACCTCGAACCAGAAATTAACCCCGCGACTATACTCCTTCGAACCAGAATAATACTACGACCACAACAGTCCTTTTGAACCAGAATGTCTCAACCCAATACCACACCTTACTCCTCTTCGTACCCTTTTTCTCACAGCTCGAAATCAAAAGAAAACAGAAACTTGAAGCCGACTTTTATTTGTGTGTGCTAGGGTTTTGTATGTGTTTGTTGTGTGAACACTACTACAAAAATTGAATAGAGCCCCCCATCTTAGCCCAGTTTAATTAAGAAAAGGGCTCTCTGTATATATCCCGCCTCTTTAAAAACTATAGAGCCCTCTTTTGCATAAACAAACCCGGCTCCATGTGATAAAGCCCGGTTATCATATTATCAACCGGGAACTAATATTTACATAATTTTGGGCGGTGTTTTTTTTCACCCATTTAACTTATTCAATTTATTTTCATCCACATACACTTGACCTACCCACTCTTGTACCGCCGCTCTCCCTCACCTCATCTCACCATAGCTGTAAGTCACCACCGTTGCCCGTTCTATTTATATCGATTTTACTCATGGCGAGTCATCTCCCTCTCCTGTTTTTGTAGGTGTGTATGTCTAATCTTTATACAGTTTGTGTTTATTTAGTATTTTTCTAAAATTAATTTTGGGGTTTTTGTATGTTGCAGCTGTATTTGTGTATGTATGCATCTATTTGTTACAAATCTTTAGGGTGTAGGCATGTTAAGGGTTTTCTGCTTAAAATAATTTGGGTTTTTTTTATTAGAGGAGCAGGTTATGGATATTTGAAGTATATTTATGATGGAATCTCTTTAATTGTCATCTTTTATCTTCCACAACAACCAAATATGTGTAATTCGCTAAATAAACTAAAATTTTATCAAGTGAACAAATATTGAAGTTATTGATTTATTAATTTGTGTGACTCTGCTAATTTGAGTTTCTAGTCAGAATTTTGTATTTGCTTCAACCTCTAGTGGAACTTCATTACTTATGTTGCTCCACTATCATCCCTTTTGCGTTTCTTAAATTCATGATTATGACGTTATAAACAGTGCTTGATATGTATATAACTTGAGATTACATTATTACAGGTTTATACTAGTGCCTTGAAGCTTGTGGGGTCTATGGTCAGTACATTTTCATAGGTTCGCGACAATTTGTATCGATCGTTTAATGTGCTCATGACGTCGTAAGTACACTACTGTAAAATCTGTATATTTTGTTTCATATATGCTTTAATGTGCTAATTAAATGGATGCTTTAATGTATATTTTGTTTCACACTAACTTAAATATGTTTGGAGCTTTGATGTGGTTTAGACAGTCAAGATAGTCATGCTACGTCCATATGGTTATCAATTAATTGGATAATATGTGGCAAAACAAAACAGTTTTAGGTTATGTTGAGTTAACCTATGAGAACATTGTTTTAGTTTTCTGTTTATATTTATAAGCTAAATAATTAATCTTTTAAATCCTAAACATGACTAAAAAGACTATCTTTAACTAAATATTTAACTTCTTTTTTTCAATTGTAAGCTCTTTTATTTTGCCTAATTTTTGGTTAGCTTGATAATACTCTATCGACTTGCTTTTCTTTTAGCAAAATTATTTTTGGTGAGCTCCTTAAACCAACAGAATGTGTGGTTACATAATATTTAATATTTTGAGTAGGTTGCAACATTGATGTTGGCGATCTGTTTATGAGCCCCCAAGAGACGGTCCAACATTATGGGAAATTGGCATACCTGATCGCTCCAAAGCTGAATTTTACATTCCCGATCCTGATCCAATGTATACTAACAAGTTTCTAGTCGACGACCCTAAGAGGTGTTAAGAATATTGAAATTAATCATGAAATTTGGAATAAAAAGCAATGAGAGTTGAAATATATCATTTGAGTAGGTTTAGACAATATGGATTATAGGAGAGATACACAACGCTATACCCTAGTGTTGATTTGATCTTCACTATTGGTGAAAGTGATTTGACCTTCACGGATGTTGATTTGAACTTCACCCTGAACAGTTCTTTGAGATGAAATGATATGATGCTGTTATAGCTATGGATATATTTAAAAGAGCAGCGATGCAGGTAATGGTTTAGTAAACTTTATTTATAAACTTTTAAAGGTTGTACGTACTCTTAGATTTATGTATTCATGTGTTTAGGGTGAGAGATTGTCCGATTTTTATGAGATGTGTAACAGTATTGACATTGGACGTGGAAATGAATTCATTAAGATTGAGCAGGTGCAACTATTCTTAACCATCTCGTAACATGTTGGTTTAACACTTTCTCTAATTCTTTCTCTTTTTTTACTGATGTTCATTTGTTCGTTGATATGCAGCCATCATCGTCATTCATAAAAGCCATGGAAGAATATTTAGAGGAAGCTCCTTGTGCCACTTCAACCTTCTAATCAATATAACGGTTTAGTTTGAAATGCCTTATAATTTGGACAAGCTGCACAGGAAGCTGAGCGGGCCAAGTTCATTGTAGAGAAGGCTGAGCAAGACAAACAACATGCTATCATCAGGTCAGACTGCTACCAAGTTCATTGTAGAGTACATGAAGAATGACAGATACCTTTCTACCCCTTGAATTCACATGACAGTAACGTATGTTTATTTTTCTGTTGGTGGTCGATGTGGTGTCTTGCAGGTACTATTGTGGTTCAGAGCATGTACCAGGATGGGCGAAGTCAAGACTTGTTATGCATTCATCATCTGGTGTGATTCCCAACTCTAAAGATGGCTTTGGGACGTCATCTACATCATCAAATTCCATCTGTTTTGGCCGTGTTATTTAAAGGCAATGTACAATGCTGTAATTTTCACTTTCTTTTTCGTTGCAAGAGTACAAGATTAATCTCAATGTATTAACACAAAGTAAGCTGTAACTCAATGAATCTTCTTGGTTTGAATAATGTTCATTTTGCAAGAAAAGTTTTGATTTAATTGCCTAGTGTTAGAGCATGAGAAGATTTTTACTATTTTTTTTTTTTAAAATTCACATAGAGCCATGTTAGTTGATTGAAAACAGGGCTCTATAAGCGGTAATAGAGCTCGTTTTCTAAACCGGGCTTTATTTGCTTATCCAATAGAGTCCCCCCCCCCCCCCCCCCCCCGCCCCCCTTTTGAGCCCTCATGCAAAACCGGACACTATGACCATTTTCAACCGGGCTCTATGGCTTTTTTTTGTAGTAGTGGAAAGATGTTTGTTGCAAAATGAAAAGCGTGAGGGAGAGATATAGGGGTGATTTCTGCCGAGTCTTGAGGAGTCAAAGAAGATCATTTCTAATTTTCAAATCCTCATGTATATCTAGACTCGTTTGGGTTATCAAAATTGTACAAGTTTTATTTATTTTATTTTATTATTATTTTTATGAAACTAATATTCGGTCAATAAGGAACATGCAAACGTGTGATGATATAAGTTGTGCCATGCTTGGTATATTCATCTCCATTGTATTTTATACTTAATTTAAGTATGACTCACTTGTGTGATATTACTTTTAAAATACCATTTGCGTACATGAGAATCGGACCTCATATAAAGATTAGGTGCATGATATTTGATATAGAGGTTTATGTTTGTGTCGAAATACCTATGTATAAGTTATAGATTCAAACACTTGTAGCTTTCAAATATTAATGTTCATACTTAGGTTATGAAGAGATCAAAAGTTCATAAGACGTATTAAAAATGTTGAGTGTTATAAAACCTGCAACAGAAACTGTGGAAAACTAGAAGGGGGGTTGAATAATTTACTGCTTTTTAACTTGTTATTCGTTGAAAAGCTTTTCGTGTAATCAACAATGATAACTAATTAACAATAATTAATATGCAAGTATAAAGAAAGAAACGATCAAACTACAACACGATTGTTTATCGTTATTCGGCTACAAGGACTCTTTTTCCTTGCCCTACTCCACGCCTAGCTCGAGTTTGCAACTCGAGAGTTTCAAGCACTAGTCAACAAGCTCCTTTCACCGGTGGAGAAACCTTTACAATCGTCGCTTACACTTTATCCGGTACAAAGCTAAATACCGGGTCCTAGTTCAAGGTAGAACCTTCCTAACGTCTCCTATCCACTATTTCAGACACTAAGCTAGATGTCGAGTTCTTTTACAAGGGTACAACCACTCTCGTCACACTATATATTTTAAGGCCTAAAATACAAACCGATCACTTCAATACAAGATACAAATGAAGTATAAAGTTTCAAGAGTTTACACTATAGAAGTCTAACAAGTCTTGCAACATTGAGTTGAAACTTGTAACTTCTCGGATGGACTTGTAAACTTTGTTTCTACACAAGAGAATCACACAAGTGAGTTGCTACTGAGTTAGATAAGATGAACAAGTGTTTGTATGCAAAGTATGACTAAAAGTGATGAGAGATTTCTTGCAAATGACTTGGTATTTATAGCCAACCAAACTAGCAGACTGGCGGATCTGGCGGAACCAAAACAAGGGTTCCGCCAGGTCTGACAGTCAAAGACTCCAAGAAATATTTTCATATCTAGCAATGTCACATCAAGTTTATGTAAGTCAACACACTATGGATTGAGTAGGAAACTATCCAAATGTGTAAGAGATCTTTATGGAAAGTCAACTACTAGATTTAGTAAGCTTTCTATAAATGCACATGATATAAGTTATGATGTCATATTATGTTTTCTATACCAAGTAATATAACAAAGTTATGCTTAATATGAAATGTATGAAATGTAAAGTCTAGTTACAATAAGACTATAACTAAAATGATGTTTTATTAAAAACTAAAGTTTACACTTTGTCGTTAACAAAATTTAGCATAGATCGTAAAATATAAATAACATTTTTGGACGATATTTGTATTAACAATCTCCCCCTTTTTGTTGATGACAAAACATAAGCTTTGTTTTTAATTAAATCACTAATTCTAGTGTTAAGTCTTTTAAAAGTTTTATATCGAACTTGTTTTACTCAATTCATGATATGATATGCAAAATTTAAAGATGAGAACAAGTTTAATATAACTTCTCCCCTTGTTGTCGAAACAAAAAGAAGAGTTGCGAAGCGGAAGAATACACGTGCTCCCCCTTGGATAATGCTCCCCCTAAATGGAGTGCCAATGTAGGAAGCATGGATTTTGAACCTACACCAAAAGTGGTTAGTTGATGATAGTGATAATTTGCATAGCCACAACATAATATGAGAATATGAGCCAATATATCACAAAGAGAAATTCCTACTTCTATAAATTGAGTACTCCCTAGGATTTCTTAAATGGGGCAAAGCCTCCACAAAGAATGCTCTGAGCTTGAGGTGGATGAGAGATGGTGTCTAAACGCTCCAAAATGTGGTTTAAGATAAACCTCATTTTGTATGTTAGTTCACGGATATCCTTTTGACATCGTTCACCAATATGAGCGGTTCTCTCACAAATTCCGCAATTATGGCGAGGAAAGTTTGGTGGAAGGAGTTCATTGGTTGTTGGTGCACCATTTATGTTTGATGGGGCAAACGTGGATGGTTGAGAGGTGTTTTGATTTCGTACCCTAGATGAGTGTAATGCCGATTTAGACTCTATGACATGATTTAGACGAGAGTCAATCAAATGTTTGAAGGCATAGAGATGGTTCAAACTAATGTCGAGCTCTTCGTGGGTGTTTGAAGACTTGGTGATGCGTGAGAATCGCAACAGGCTTTACCTCTCGAGGGATCTCGAGAAGCTTACAACCCCCACCAGGCAGTGTACCTGATCGTTGTAGTATAGTATAGTGACAAGTACCGGGGGATTGATCGTTCAGCTTAGGAATAGTGTCGCTAGGATTAGAAAGCCTAAATACTAGTTCTAAAGGTGAGGGATGATTATTTTTGTGTTTTTATATTTTATGGAAAGCAATTTAAAATCTCGGGTTTGAAGGATTTGGGCGGAATTAGTTGCTAATCAACTAACCCAATACTAAGATGCAATCAAAATAAAATATTAGAAATGAAAATAAACTAATTTATACTAAGGTTGTGAGCAGTAATTGGAGAAAATGTGTTTACTTAGATTTCACTACTCCCTAAATATCTTTTACACGTTAATTACTTGTTGTAATTGCATGGATGATGGATCGTATTCCTTAATACCATTCATGGGGTGGCACACATAACTCCCCAATTCTATGAGCTCTTATCTCCTCCTACACCATGCCCAGCACAACTATAGGGATTGTAAACAGTGGCTCATGCATTAAATACAACCAATAAAGACCTAGTGCGCGTTGGTTCATGTTTCTTAAGATGTTCAAGCATGTTACCAATTGGAGATCTGCCAGTTTTCTTAAGCCTAACATATAAATCATTCATCCAAGACAAGAATAAACAAGTAATCAACACATAATCAATATCTAGGTTTCATTTGATCTAAGCAAACACAAGATAGATCTAGCCTAGCATGATGAAATTAAGACAAGAACATGATATAGACAACCAACACATAGACATATTGATTGAATTAGAAGAACACTTATCTTGATTAAACATGCAAGATATCAAGGGGTTGGAACCCTTGAAAAACCTGTAAAGTTACACCAAAATCGTACTTAGGGTTTCTCCCAAAACTTCTCTCTTTAAATGTGAAAAATTAGAAAACTATATATAGGAAAAGGGGTCTGACGACGTCAAGACCAAATAGGTGACACCGTCACCTCGCCGCCAAAACGATCCTCGGACTGCCTAGATCTACATTTGACGCCGTCAAGTACAAATCATTTCCAGGCCGTCATGACTTTTACTCTTGACGCCCTACCTTCATGACGCCGTCAAATCTCTTCTGGATCGTCATGGAATTTTACTCTTGACGCCGTCAGGGAACTACTCTTGACGCCGTCACCTACTGTTCCCAGCATGGAAAATTAAGACTTTGGCGTTTTCTTCACTTTTATGCTCCAAAAACGTCCGAATTGCTTCCTTTTCCAGATTTCACTCCTAAAGTACCTAAAATCACAAAAGGAACGATTTAGGGCAATATTTGATCAAATAAATTCGGATTCAGGCTTAAATGACCCCCTAAAAATGGATCATTTTTCGCCTCATCATATACCCTTACACTTGAGATTTGCTTGTCCTCAAGCAAATGTGCTTTTATTCTAGTCAAAATACAAGTTAGGGGTCATTTAACACTAATATAAAAGTAATTACCACAAATAATCGTTCCACTAAAGACCAATAGACAAGCACGGAGGTTATACACAAGCACCTCACAAATAGTGTTTAGATACTCACATCTCTTGGGTGTAATAAAGTGTAAATTACAATATGGAAACGGAAGATATCTCTCACTACCTGTCATAGCAAAATAGATTACCATAGGCTTGGGAAAGGATCAAACCTCCACTACATGGCGTAAGCACCTAGGATAAACTTTCAAAGAGGTCTTTTAAAGGGTTGTAACGTTAGGTGTAGGGATATGAAATACACGGTTTTGTTGGATAAAGGAAGTTTTACTGGTGGCGAGTTAACAATCTTGGTTAATTACATGTATAATATGGCATTGCTAAGCCAAGACTAGACTCGACTTAAGCTAATAAATGAAAAATAACAAAAACATAAAATAAACATAGAATGAAAAGGGATGGTAGTCCGTATGTTTTTTTTTTCTCTTTTTCCTTTTTTCTATTTTTTTTTTCTTTTTCTTATTTTTTTATTTTTATTTTTTTTTATTTTTTTTTTTTTTTTGCATACACTCTTACCCTACCATCCAAAATAATACATCATAGGGGTTGAACATTCCCCTTACAATTGAATCTTTACATACTTTACAATCAACTAATCTAATGACTCGAATTAAGAAAATCAAAACACTTGGAGCACTTTTAAGATTAACGTACATATGGGGGTAGTAAATGATGTTCTTCCCCATTACTTCATAAAATAAGTACTTACCCATGAGTCCCAATCGTCCCAAAATAATATGTACAAGGATATGACTCGACTTAGCAACCATGTAATCAATTAGAAAGTTAACTTAGGGTTTAACAAATAACAATAATGCACTAAAAATGAGTGCATACACGGAAGGCTAAGGCGATTTGGTTGTACATTTAAGTGGGGTGTAACAAATTCTTCCTTTAAGTAAAATGCTTAAAGTTAGAAACGAAAAGATAGGCTCGGAGGGGTGTACTAGGGGTTTCGTGTACTAAAAATGAGTACAACGCTAAGGGTGTGGGAAAAATTAGTTGACTTAACTAGCCAAGTAATATGACTTAAATGGTCAAGTAATTATAATACGGGTTTAACACAAGGGTGATCCTAATGCCTCTTATCATGTAGTAAATCCTACCACACGAATGTAGTCTCACTAGCGGTCTCGGGATGCATCACTAACGCAAGTTCTAGAATCTAAATGCTACCGGTACACTCATAAGCACTAATAATGAATGCTTTTCCTATCAAATCTAAAGGCGAACCTCACATATTTGGGTGGAAAATTTTTCTGAATATACGGTTATGTGCTAGTCGTACAATCTCCTATCCATGAGACGCTTGCTATGGCTAAAGTTTCACTCCTAAATGTTGTAAAAATATTTAAATTTGGAGCTAAAATTGCACTAACAAGTATTTCTCATTGTTTTATTACACATCTACCATTAAACAAAACAAACTCAAGCGAAAGTGCATATGTAAGGTATCATCTTTTTACCCTCCCCTTACACTTAAGATGAACATTGTCCCCAATGTTCAAGTAAAGAATGTAAAAGTGAAAAAGTAAAGAGAATGAAATCAAATACTCCCCTGATTCGCTCGGTATGGATAATAGGATGGCCAGGTTAAATCTTCCTCTAAGAAAATGAACAATCAAAGCTTCCCTTCCAGAATATAAATCATCTTCTTATCATACATAACCTGTAAAACTTGACAAAATAGACAAGACAACCTCGCGTAAAATCGGCGGCATCCTATATAAGTTACTAAATCCTAGAAAACAAGATAAGATATAATGCTTGTGGAATGAAGTTTGCAGATCTCCTGGAGATTATAAAACTTAATAATTCACAAAAACCATAAGACTCTGTTAGAAAAACAAAACCGGTAAAATTTCCAGATTTTTACACCTGACGCCGTCAAGAGTAAACTCCTGACGCCGTCAGAATTGACCTGCAGAAATTCTTATGTTAAGTTTCCGAAAAATTTCTGGAAAAACTTGGTCCTACTTCCTGGAAAATCCTGCAAAACTTCATTATGACTCAATACAAGCATTTGACTCTAACAAATACGAATATACATGTTCATTTAATATTGTGGAGAATCATGATCGGTTTGTTTCTTAAAAACATATTTGGGGTTTCCCCTTACACTTATCTTTTGCAAAAATACTTTTAGGTGGAGTTAAGACTAGGCCAAACAACAAAGTAAAGTATTTCCACTATTTAGTTTAGAAACATGATCTACCAACAACAAAAATTAAACATGCATACGGAAGCAAATAACAAACAAACAAAGATAAAATCACACAAAACATGGGTTGCCTCCTAAGAAGCGCTTGTTTTTGTTCGAGTCACGAGCCTGACTCTACCCTTATTTAACAGAAATAGGGGAGGTTTTCCCTACACTTAGGATTAAGTGCGGGTGGAAGTAGCGATACACACCCTTAGGGTGGAAATATGCCTCGTGAGGAAAGAGTGGTGGATTAATTATATGCTCAAAGGGTTGTGCTCCTATCATCATAACCTTACCTAATTCAATCGGGTTAATGGGTGGATTAAGATTTTCTCCTAGAAAGGGATCATTTTCAATCAACTTCAAGAGATTACTAGTTGGGGATCCATCTTGACCTAATAAACCCGGTTTAAACCCATAATATTTCTTGTGGTCAAACATAAATGGGCGATGTAAGCATGTAAGGTCATTTTCCACTCCTATATTGGTTTCCTCTCTACAAGGCTTAGATTTCACTACCTTTGTCCTAAGACTACCCGGACTATATGGTTTGATGGGTGGATCGGGACCTAATTCAATTCCTAAATTTTCATCCAAGGATGGAAGATTAGGTAACAGTTTTGGTTGAGGCTCCGGTTCATCAAAACTAGGAACTTCCCTATAACTAAGAGTAAGGTTATCATTATAAGTATTCAAACCTATATCCTCTAGTTGTGTTTGGTTCAAAGGTTCTACCTCAATTGGGATTCCTAAAGTTTCTTCTACATCTTTCGGGTAAGTCACCGGTGGTGTGTATTCCTCAAGTGATGATGGGAGTTGTGGGGTACTTTGTAGGTTTTTGTTATTTACCTCATCCTTCCTTATCTCAATATCATCTATATCCTCATCACGTGTTTTTGTAGAATCTAACCTAAACATGTTCCAAAGTATCTCAAATCCTTCTCTAGCCATTTCATGTTCTAAGTCTGATTCATAAGAACCTTCCTCAATAACTTGATTACAATGTTCAATTTGCCTAAAGGATTCATCTTTTTGCTCAATATGATCATGTTCGGCTAAATCCTCCTTAGTTGTTTCCTCAAGTTGTGATGTATACAAACCCATCAATTCATTGAACTCATGGTTCACGGTTAGGAGGCTTTCCTCAAAATTTTTCCAAAGGGTCTTACTAAAAGGAATTGATCCTAACAATGATTGTTTAATATAGGCCACACATGCGCATAACTCATCAAACCTATCAAACTTTACACCCATCTCCTCTTGTATATAGCTAAGATCACTTAAAAATTCATTGGAACAACAGGAAGCAAATCTATCCGAGTAAACTAATTGTTCCTCTATTGTTAATGATCTAAATGGAATCTCATCCGCCATGAAGACAAATGAAAATGGTTTTACAAACAAAGGGCACAAAGAAAAAGATAGACTGAAGGAATCCTATAAAAATAAAAATAAAAATCTCACTAGAAAGGAATCTAGCAAGTAGACCTAATAAAAAGAAATTCTAACCTAGACAATAACTATTCCCCAGGCTGCGGCGCCAAAAACTTGATGCGTGGGAATCGCAACAGGCTTTACCTCTCGAGGGATCTCGAGAAGCTTACAACCCCCACCAGGCAGTGTACCTGATCGTTGTAGTATAGTACAGTGACAAGTACCGGGGGATTGATCGTTCAGCTTAGGAATAGTGTCGCTAGGATTAGAAAGCCTAAATACTAGTTCTAAAGGTGAGGGATGATTATTTTTGTGTTTTTATATTTTATGGAAAGCAATTTAAAATCTCGGGTTTGAAGGATTTGGGCGGAATTAGTTGCTAATCAACTAACCCAATACTAAGATGCAATCAAAATAAAATATTAGAAATGAAAATAAACTAATTTATACTAAGGTTGTGAGCAGTAATTGGAGAAAATGTGTTTACTTAGATTTCACTACTCCCTAGATATCTTTTACACGTTAATTACTTGTTATAATTGCATTGATGACGGATCGTATTCCTTAATACCATTCATGAGGTGGCACACATAACTCCCCAATTCTATGAGCTCTTATCTCCTCCTATACCATGCCCAGCACAACTATAGGGATTGTAAACAGTGGCTCATGCATTAAATACAACCAATAAAGACCTAGTGTGCATTGGTTCATGTTTCTTAAGACGTTCAAGCATGTTACCAATTGGAGATCTGCCAGTTTTCTTAAGCCTAACATATAAATCATTCATCCAAGACAAGAATAAACAAGTAATCAACACATAATCAATATCTAGGTTTCATTAGATCTAAGCAAACACAAGATAGATCTAGCCTAGCATGATGAAATTAAGACAAGAACATGATATAGACAACCAACACATAGACATATTGATTGAATTAGAAGAACACTTATCTTGATTAAACATGCAAGGTATCAAGGGGTTGGAACCCTTGAAAAACCTGTAAAGTTACACCAAAATCGTACTTAGGGTTTCTCCCAAAACTTCTCTCTTTAAATGTGAAAAATTAGAAAACTATATATAGGAAAAGGGGTCTGACGGCGTCAAGACCAAATAGGTGACGCCGTCACCTCGCCGCCAAAACAATCCTCGGACTGCCTAGATCTACATTTGACGCCGTCAAGTACAAATCATTTCCAGGCCGTCATGACTTTTACTCTTGACGCCCTACCTTCATGACGCCGTCAAATCTCTTCTGGATCGTCATGGAATTTTACTCTTGACGCCATCAGGGAACTACTCTTGACGCCGTCACCTACTGTTCCCAGCATGGAAAATTAAGACTTTGGCATTTTCTTCACTTTTATGCTCCAAAAACGTCCGAATTGCTTCCTTTTCCAGATTTCACTCCCAAAGTACCTAAAATCACAAAAGGAACAATTTAGGGCAATATTTGATCAAATAAATTCGGATTCGGGCTTAAATGACCCCCTAAAAATGGATCATTTTTCGCCTCATCATATACCCTTACACTTGAGATTTGCTTGTCCTCAAGCAAATGTGCTTTTATTCTAGTCAAAATACAACTTATGGGTCATTTAACACTAATATAAAAGTAATTACAACAAATAATCGTTCCACTAAAGACCAATAGACAAGCACGGAGGTTATACACAAGCACCTCACAAATAGTGTTTAGATACTCACATCTCTCGGGTGTAATAAAGTGTAAATTACAATATGGAAACGGAAGATATCTCTCACTACCTGTCATAGCAAAATAGATTACCATAGGCTTGGGAAAGGATCAAACCTCCACCACATGGCGTAAGCACCTAGGATAAACTATCAAAGAGGTCTTTTAAAGGGTTTTACACTAATTCTATTTCTAATGGACTTTGATGATTCGGATAAGGTGTTGGATTTAGTCATTTCAAGGTTTGAGTTATCTAGACTTGAAAGATTAAGATATGTGATGGTGATGGTGTGAATTGGAAGTGTGAATGTTAGTCAATTTATAGAAAGAACGTGTTATGGAAAGGAGTGTTTGGATTTGATGTTGTGCCATACAATTTGTAAGAGTTATGAAGATTGTCAAATCATTGGATGTCAATCCAATGAAGGTGATAGAGTAAAAAGACCAAGATTTGCACTAAATGCTTAGTTGTCTTGTCATGGTGTTTTGACTCAAATTTCTCACGGATACCAAGGAACCTGTTGGTGGGTTCCTTGCCTTATGGGTGAGGGTTCCTTGGGTTAGTTATGTTTAAATTTGAATTTTGGTGGGAAATGGGTTTTTATTGATTCTAATGTCTAAGAATGATCCTAATATAGGTAACTAGTTATTGGGCATGAGTTTCTAATCTTACAAGATGATTTGGAGGAATGTGAAAATCGAAATTTGAAAGAAAAATTTCTAGGTCGACTGGCGGAACCCTGGGAATATATGGGCGGAACCCTTGTTTAGGTTCTGCCAGTTCCGTTGGGCCAACCTGGGTTTACCCAGAATTCCTACTGGCGGGACCTAATTTTTGGTTCCGCTAGATCCGCCAGTGCCCAGATTTGACACAAACCTCATTTTTAAGGGTCAAGACGAAATCAGCGACTTCCAAAAACTCTAAACTTAAAGCAATATCTAGTCAGGAAATGCAAAAAATGAATATGAAAACACTCTTACCATTAGACTTTGACGGGAGGCTAGCGAATTTCACTATACTTAGTGAAAATTTTCATATACTTGAAAATTTGACAACATTCTAAATGTCATCGATTCCGCATAAGGGTTATTTCAATACATTTTCCGACCATATTAATAGAGTGTAAAAGTACAAAACAACATAAGTCACAAAGTTCAACGATATCAAAGTTCTAAAACTTAGTTATGCTAAACACTCCTTATTATAAACATAATTCACAAGCGGTCCAACTTCTTCTTAATCTTTCCCAACTACCTTCCAAAGCACTTCCACATCCCTTTCGTTTGTTTGAATTCTTCGGACTCATTCTCAATAGCGGGGAGTTCTTGAAGGTAGTTGAGTGGGGCTAGCTTAGAGTTGGGAAGATCATCATTTTCACTCATTGATGAAGATGAAGATGAAGGAGAAGAAGAACGACGACGTTTCCCTTGAGTCTTAAAGATTCTCTTACCACTAGGAGCAACAAAGGTGTGAGGAATGAAGGAGTAATCAAGACAAATACCTCTATCAATTGGTGGAATGGGTAAGATGGCTCTAAAAAGACAGGTGAGAAGCATTCTATATGGAAGATCGGTTTTTCCATTTAGAGGTATATCGGTCATTCTTTGTGCCATGTAATAAGCCAAATTGAAAGGTTGTCTAGTGGAAACACTATAGAGCATATAGCTTAGGCATGTGTTCACATGGTCTCTATTCCCTACGGAACTTATGACATTAGCTCTAAGAACCTCTTCCCACCTCCTAAATTGAGGTTGAAGTTCATTAAGTTCCATTCTAAACGGATCTTTGTCCACTTCACTACCCGAGCGATTTTTCCTAGTGAGGGAAGTTCTAATGAAGAGATGGTCACGAATCACTTCCTTGCTAACAAGAGGAGTGGAGTAAGTAGGATGACGGTCATCGGTGTCCAGAGAAGAAAATGGCCATTTCTCTGTGTAAAGACAAGTGCCATTGCTTGGAACACCAAGGATTTTTTCAAACTCATCGAGAGATAGGCTAGTTTCGTGTTGATTGATTGAAAATTTTACGGATATCTCACCATCTTCATCGCTTTTGAGCACAACGGTAGCATAGAATTCTAGAATAAACCTAGGATAAATCGGCTCATCAATATCTAGGAGACAATCAAAGTTGATCGTAGCTAAGTTTTGACGGATGGAGTTTCCTTCTAGGAAGGATGGGTCAATGGTTCTACCCTTATGGACATAGCGCTTCTCTAACCCCTTAAAGACATTGACTTGGTGTGGAGTAAGACCTTTGGTCATATGGTGTTTGGGTAAATACTTGAGGGTACCTTTGTGATTGGAGTGAGTTGCGGGAGGCATGTTGGTTCCTAGAAATCATAAAATTTTGGTTAAGATTAATATTTTTAAGAATGATCTAGTATGCGTTTTTATGTAAGCAATGTGAAGATTTGGTTGTCTAAAATGCGTGTTCAAAAACGTTTTTATGACGCAACTTATTGTTTTGAAACACATTATGATCCTAGTGTTTCTAAATAAATGTATTTCTAAAATGTAACCAAAAAGTGCATATAGGTTTATGCATTTAAATGAAGTTGGCCTAACGTTTTTATTTGTTTTAACAATGTGATGAAGTGTTATGTCCTAATTTTGAATGTGATTATCAAAAATGGTTTTACAAGGGATGTTTGGCTAATTGTGATGTTGTTTAGAGTATGTAAGAACATAATTAAGTGAGGGCATGATTAGTTTAGTTCTCAACTAAGGTTTTACAATTTTTCACAACTAATTACCTAAACCATAAGATTTTAGAGGTTGAATGTGAATGAGAATGCAATGCTTAGATCGGGTATGTAATTAATTAGACAATACTTACAATGTTGCTTAGAATGAAGAATGATTGAAGAGGATACCCAATTTTTATGTGTGATGATGTTTTGGTCGTGACTAGTGGCAGTGAATGAGTTGTGGTTGTGGATTAGGGAGTGTTTGGTTTAAACTAGAGATAAATTTAACTGCAGAGTTGGCGGATTCGGCGGAACCAAACAGAGGGTTCTGCCCATTTAGTCGTAGGGTTCCGCCAGAGCAGCAGATGTGGAAAATGTCATGATTTGTTTTGATTTTTGAGATTTTATTCTAATGTTTAAACCAGTAGTATTAGGTTCTATGAGTCCTAAACTAAGTCTAGGAGGGAAAAATCATTTTTATTCAAGACGTTTTGTGAGAGCGTTGACTATGTGATTTTTGGACGAAGCTATCTTGATTAAGATGTTCCTCAATAAACATTTTTACCAAGCCAATGATTGACGAATCCCAATATGTTTTAGTAAGAGCATATTGGATAATGCTAAGGTCGATGCTTTCATTTTTGTTGCTCTAAGGTGACGTTATGTGAGAATATGACTTTGACGAGAGTCTTCTTGATCTTAAGGAACTTGTTGACATGCTTTTTAGCCCGTCGTGGCTTTAGTATGTTGAGGTATCATGAGTCGTTTGTTACTTTAGAGAACTTATGAGGTGAGACAATGTCAAAATAGAAGTACAAATACCATTTGTGCTTTTTCTCATTAACATAGTCATCGACATAATCCAAGTAGGCATGCACTATGGTGTCTACTCCCGTTTCTTTGGGATACCATAACTCTAAATGTGCAATAATCTAAAAGTTCGTTAAACGACTTCAAGGTTGATTAGGATCTTCTCGAAAATGATCACATAGACAAATACTAAACATACCTTCAGATCTACTAGTCGTGAGGTAAAGTAGACTTCCAATTATACTACTTTATTTAGTGTTATCTATGGATTCAATTTTCTCATCCTTGGTGAGACATAGAACACGTAATAACTTGCGTACTTGTGAGGAACTAGCAATGTCTTCTAAGTGATTACTACTAGCCTTTTGGAGCTTTGCGAAAGAAAATCTTTTAAGATATTTTTTGCTTTGCTTACCTATATCCAAGACACTTGACTTATGGCAATGTTTGACATGAGACAACATACGTTAATTCCCGTTTTTGCTTATGTTCTCATTGTTCCTTTTACTAATGTTCCTAATGATATTGAACTAATGAATGATTTTAAAATTCTCTATTTAATAGTTCATCTTCCTAGTCATCTCCTAAGCTTTTCTTGTCTTATCATTGTTTGACTTTTCACTAGGTTGTTATTTATCAAGGATAATGTTTCAAAGACATGTGGTTATTGGTTGAAAGTTTTAATATATTCTCAATCACTTTGTTTCAAAAGATACAACTTTGTTATCATAAAATCATCCAAGAGTAATATACTTCATGGAACTTTGAATGGAGTTCTTATGTGCAAGACCTTTAGTGTTTAGAAGATAATGATATGTACTCTATTACTTTTTGTATGCTTCTCTTGAGGTTTTATTTAAACAAGAGTTTGAGTTAAGATATGCTTAAAAAAACCAAGTTTTTGTGTTAAACAATATTTATCTTATAAACAATTGTCAAGTATTGAATTCGCAAGCATCCAAACAACCGATAGTCATCTTATCAATTAGGAAATTCTTAGTTGCCTTACTAGTAGATAATCATTAAGTGAGACTCGTTCAAGAGTCGTAATTTCCTATGTCCGAGAGCCTAATAAATAAAACGCACCTTATGTCTCCTATTAATAGTTGTGTGGAAATCCTTTGACCACAACAAATCCAATTCTTGTTTTAACTAAGAAAGAAAAACCTAGGGTATGAACTACTATCAATACACATAATAAGTCTTATTGATAACATCATGAGACACAAATAGATAAGATGGAGGAACACATACCTTTTAATTACCATAGAGAAGCAATTAAGAAGATAATCATGAAGCGTTTAATCTTGACTTGTAGGAGAGCTTGGAAGCTCAAAAACTCATGAATCTAAGGAGATTAGATAAAGATGTAAACACATAGAACGTGATTTCCTTAATCCTTTTGTCATGGATTTCTATTTAGGATTTAGTTTTAAATTTCTCTCCTAGGCTTAACAAATTTTACTTGCTTTGTCTTGCTTGTTGATGGTGCTTTCAAGTTAAATCCTAATCCGGTTTTATCTCTAAACGACTTTTGATTTTTCAATAATCTTTCAAGAGACTTTGAAATTTCTTCAAATTGAACTAATATTTCTCCCTTTTCCTTTTGTCTTTTAATTTCATGTTTGTGGTTTTGACATATTTTGCATTCTAGATCAATTTCAACATTACTCTTAAGTCTAGACATTTTATCTTCCGACATGATTTCCATTTCAAAATTGCTCTTGAGAGATCATGAAGGTTCATTGTTAAAGATTGTTTTAGGTTCATGCTACACAAATGTTTAGACACATTTTCTAGTTTAGAGAATTCTAAGATGAAAGTGTCAAAGCAAAAGTGTTCAGTTTCAAGTTGAACCTTGTTTGTGGTTTTATCACCTTGATGACTACAAACCGGATGATCATCTACATCTTTATTCGTGTCACTCCATGATTCACACGCAAGTCCTCTTTGAGCTTGACACAAGTTTTCATCTTCGCTTATACCTTCATTTAAAACATTTAAACTCGTAGCACATGTATTTATTTCATCTAAATGTCTATCTATTAGTTTTTCTAAGACTACTAATTCATATGTAAGATCAAATTGATCATCTTTGACTTGACATATTTTTTTATGAAAATTTAATATATTTTTCCAAATGTCATTAGCCGTTTGGAAAAAATACACTCTTTCATATTCAATTCTTGGTAAAGCTTTATAAATCATTATCTTAGCTTTAGTGTTTTTATCAACTTTAGGATAATCACCTTGATTTTTAAAACTTGTTTTTCTTGGTTTAAAATCACCAATGGAAATAATATGTCACAGATCTTGATCAATTGATTTTACATAGTTTTCAAATTTACTTTTCCATTAAAGGAAATTTTCCTTTTCAAATAGCAGTGGCTTTTGAATAGATTTCCCTTCTTTGAGATTTTCAAAATCCATGGATCGATTCAAGTTTTAAAATACAATATATTTTAAAGATCTTGAGTAACGTAGCTCTTGATGCCAATTGTGGAAAACTAGAAGGGGGTTGAATAGTTTACTGCTTTTTAACTTGTTATTCTTTGAAAAGCTTTTCGTGTAATCAACAAGTATAACTAATTAACAATAATTAATATGCAAGTATAAAGAAAGAAATGATCAAACCACAACACGGTCGTTTATCATGGTTCGGCTACAAGAAATCTTTTTCCTTGCCCTACTCCACGCCTCGAGTTTCCAACTCGAGAGTTTCAAGCACTAGTCAACAAGCTCCTTTCACCGGTGGAGAAACCTTTACAATCATCGCTTACACTTTATCCGGTACAAAGCTAGATACTGGGTCCTAGTTCAAGATAGAACCTTCCTAACGTCGCCTATCCACTATTTCCGACACTAAGCTAGAAGTCGCGTTCTTTTACAAGGGTACAACCACTCCCGTCAAACTATGTATTTTAAGGCCTAAAATACAAACCGATCACTTCAATACAAGATACAAGTGAAGTATAAACTTTCAAGAGTTTACACTATAGAAGTCTAACAAGTCGTGCAACATTGAGTTGAAACTTGAAACTTCTCAGATGGACTTGTGAACTTTGTTTCAACACAAGAGAATCACACAAGTGAGTTGCTACTGAGTTAGATAAGATGGACAAGTATTTGTATGCAAAGTATGACTAAAAGTGATGAGAGATTTCTTGAAAATGGCTTGGTAAAACAAGCAGATTGGCGGATCCGGCGGAACCAAAACAAGGGTTCCGCCCTTGTACCATGAGGGTTCCGCCAGGTCAGATAGTCAAAGACTCCCAGAAATCTTTCCATATCTAGCAATGTCACATCAAGTTTATGTAAGTCAACACACTATGGATTGAGTAGGAAACTATCCAAATGTGTAAGAGATCTTTATGGAAAGTCAACTACTAGATTTAGTAAGCTTTCCATAAATGCACATGATGTAAGTTTTGATGTCATATTATGTTTTCTATATTAAGTTATATAACAAAGTTATGCTTAATATGAAATGTATGAAATGTAAAGTCT
This sequence comes from Artemisia argyi, assembly GCA_030686995.1. Classification (NCBI taxonomy): domain Eukaryota; kingdom Viridiplantae; phylum Streptophyta; class Magnoliopsida; order Asterales; family Asteraceae; genus Artemisia; species Artemisia argyi. The sequence goes on from CM060702.1 coordinate 198,719,668, forward strand.
AGTTACAATAAGATTATAACTAAAATTATGTTTTACTAAAAACTAAAGTTTACACTTTGTCATTAACAAAACTTAACAAAGATCGTAAAATATAAATAACATTTTTAGATGATATTTGTATTAACAGAATCTTCTTCTTTGCCTCTTCTATTTGTTCTGATGTTCTGTTTTCAGTTGTTGTTTTGAGTTCTAAGCTTTGTAATTTGATTAGTTGTAAATGTTTCCAACACTTTTAATGTTTTGTAATAGAATGATAACACAACCTTTTACCAGCTTTTTAAATTAAAGGGTGTACCAGTTTCTTTATAACATGCTTATAACAATCACTGTTGCCCTTTGTAATGAGTAAGTCTCAACAAACTAACCTCAACATTCTCATAAACATAAATACGGCCGCCCGCAGCAACGCGCGGGTTTACCCGCTCGTTAAGTTATATTTTATCTAAAAGTCTTTATTAGCTTTTTATTAGAGAAAGACAAATTTTAATGCTTCCTCAATTAAGACTCATTAAAGATTTTAGACTTACTTTTCTCTTCATTAAAAGAAAGGCATGGGTTATAATGAGAGGGGCGGTTATAATGACCCTCCCTATTATGATATTTTAACCCTGTCTATATATTATGGGTACTTTTTTGGCTTATTTTATTTGGGTTTGTCCTTTTCGTCATTTTTTTTGTTTTTTATTTTTTTGTTTTTTTTTTAATTATTTTTTTTGTATAATGTTTTGTGTAATTTAATATATAGCACGTTGTGTAATATATTTTGCGTAATGTTTTTTGTTGTGTTTATTTGTTATGTTTATATAACTAACGTCTAATGCGTTTTTATTTAATTAACAACAACAATAGCACGTTAAATATTACCACATTAAATAACTACAACAACAACTGTTATCATTCAATTAAGCAACTACATTAACATATTATTTAAAGATAACAATATCTACGACATATGAAGATTATTCATTTCATTTAAAAGATCATGGAGCCTTGCACCCGACTGACAAACGTGATCCTCAGGATTCCTTGCCAATTCTAACTCCATCTCCAGCGTCTTTATTCTTGTCATCAACAGCTTGTTTGTTGCTTCAAGCTGGTCAATCTTATTAGCTTTTGCAACGTAGTTTGAGCACTGCGTTGAAGAAGAGGCTTGATTAAAGTAGGTCCTTTGAAATTCATAGTTCCACATGAAGTATCCACACCCATAGTTATCTGTACCTGGCTGTTACATGTTAAAAAATTATAAGAAATATTATTCTTAACTTACAAATTATTTACGTATTTACATAACTAAGCAAACGTATGATTATTTACCACTGAATAAACAGTTGCCCACCAGTCTTTTGTGTGGTTGATTTATGTTCTATAATAAATCCTCTGTCACAGCGACAGAAGAAAGGATTTCTTCGTTCCACCTGACCAAAGAATTTGCATAATAATTTACAACATCAATAAATAATGTTATTACTAATTTAAACAAATTAATTTTCTGCAATAATAAAAAAAATCATTTGAATTACATAAATAAACATTTGAGTTCAAAGGTTTCTCAAACAACATACTCTATAACATAAATCAATAATCGTTTACAAGGTTTTGTCGGTATAATTATTTACAATATAAATCAATAATCATTCACTATGTTTCGTCGGTATCTCTATTATTTACAACATAAATCAGTAATTATTTACAATGTTTTGTCTGTATAATTATTTGCAATTCCCATTGGGATGCATCTTGGGCTCTGTGCGTCCTCCATTGTGGGTGGAGATGCGAAAGTGGAGAAAGTCTGTCTAGCGTCAGACAAATGTAGTGACCACATTGGTCTGGCCCTACACGGGCTATCACAAGGGGGTCAGTTCTTTGTGAGAAGTGTGGACCGGAAAGAAGCTGAAAACACGTATTCCAACCCTGCTGGGATATGAATACAATAGGTCGGTTAATCCATGATGCAATAACCAACCCCGGGTCTGAAATAATGATATAGCGATCTAACGGTGCAGCTCCATTTCCGAACCAGTTTACTGAATAGATAATTCCGTTAAAGCCAACTTGCGACCACATACCTATGTAAACCTCCCTATGTAGGTCCAACTCTTGCAATAACATCTCTTTAACTTTGGCCCACCTATGTTGGTTTTCACAAATACCATGGGCAACGCACCAAAACCCACAATTTCCATCACCTAACACATTATATATACTTGTTATGTATGGATGAAAAATCATTGGAATCTGCTCCATAAAATATTCGCTATCTGCATCTCCAACGTACAACCTGTGTCTTATTCTTTGTTGAACACTAGGACCCGTGTAAGAACTATGTCTTGCATATTCTTTGTTTAAGTTTGGGACTTGTGTAGATCTTGAAGTTGTGCTTCTTCGGTGATCTACGGTTGGTACTTCATTCAAGTCCGGGACTTTTGTAGCCTTGCCCTTTTTGTCCTTTGCGCTCGGACGCCCACGGGTATTTTTCTGAATAGCAGGTTCACGTGATTCAACAGATTCAGGCTGGTATATCTCTCTCAACTTCGTTAACATATTTTTCTTGACAAACGACGTTGCTTTGCTAAAAATATTCTTGAATTGTCGCATGTCATTTTGAAACGAAGTATCATCATCATCATCAGGTTCGCTGGAAGAGCCATCTTCAGGCGGTGGCCTATTGATAACAGGCCACAGAACAGATAGGGTTCTCCAAAAAATAGGAATTTCATCCAGTGGAATGGGGCATCCTGAATTCATTAAAAGTGACTTGTATAAATTACTGATATTAATGGGGAAAACAACTTGATAGTTATAAATTTAATATACTTACCATGATATACATAGTATTGCATCTCGTGAAAGCATGGTAGTCCGTAAATTGTCCGCAACTTATGGCTACAGTCTTCTACGGTGATCGACAGGTGGAGTCCTTTGAACATGAGGTTGAAAGCATGTTTGGAAACTTTATACCACAATTCTTGAAATAGTAGTATATTACACTTATTTAGTTTCTCGTTGATGCTTATATTAAAACTTTATTTTATCTCATTTTCTTGTGCAATGAGAATCTTATCGATCGAAGTCAACAACCTGTATAAGTTGGACTGTGTGCTGCCCAAACATAATTTCAACAACGCGTTGTGACTCTCAACTCTGCACGTTGTTGTCTGGCCGTAGGAGCGATATTGGTCGGTAATATACGAGACAAACATGTGTGAGTAATTTGTGAGCCAGTTATTCAGATACTCAGCGATATCTGAAAAAAATAATGAATTAATAAAAGGTCATTCGGGTGCTTATTTATTAAATAATAAAAAACAATGAATTAATAATTAAGTACCCGCATGGTTGACCAAACGCTGTTGTAGGTGTTGATAACGTTGCTGGAACATTTTGAATGTCGGAGCTTTAACCATCCAATCCCATCTGTGTTTAATGGACTCATACTCATCTAACCCACTGCATCTATTTCTGCAATGCTGAAGCAGGTTTTGCTATATATGCCATCAATAGAGTAATTTGTGAGTGTTAAGAAATTTTGCTCTGCATGCCCCAAGCAACGCTAAATCTCTGTTAGTGACGATAACACGTGGGTAATATCTTTCGTATATGACATCCTTCACACGTTGCAATACCCATTGAAAATTATGGCTTTTTTCACTGTTTAAAAAGCTATACGCCATTGAAATTGTTTTATTTGTTGAAGTGAATCCGACAATTTCCAACAGCGGCAATTTAAACATCGTGGTATTGTACGTGGAGTCCATCAGCATGATTTCAGGGAATGTACATCATAGTGCATACGACGTGGGGTGAACAAAAAATAGCTCCTCAAGCTCATTATGCTCATTTACCCTCGGGTAATATGTATACACAACAAAAAACATTACGCAAAATATATTACACAACGTGATATAAATTACATTACTGATGCGTGAGAATTGCACCAGGCTTTACCTCTCGAAGGATCTCGAGAAGCTTACAACCCCCACCAGGCAGTGTGCCTGATCGTTGTAGTATAGTATAGTGACAAGTATCGGGGGATTGATCGTTCAACTCAGGAATAGTGTCACTAGGATTAGAAAGCCTAAAAACTAGGTCTAGAGGTGAGGGATGATTCTTTTTGTATTTTTATATTTTATGGAAAGCAAGTAAAAATCTCGGGTTTTGGAAGAGTGGGCGGAATTAGTTGCTAGCCAACTAACCTAATAACTAAAGATGCAATCAAAATAAAATAACAAAAATGTAAATGAAGCTAATTAAACTAGTGGTGTGAACAGTAAATGGGAGAATTGTATTTACTTAGATTTCACTACTCCCTAGATATCTTTTACAGGTTAATTGTTTGTTACAGTTGCGTGGATGACGGGTTATATTCCTTAATACCAATCGTGGGGTGGCGTATGTACTTCCCCAACTCTATAAGCTCCTACTTCACTCCTATGCCGAGCCTGCAAGAAGCTCCTAACATGGGATCACTAGAATTCGCTCATGCATTAAATACACTCATAAAAACCAAGTACGCATTGGTTCATGTTTCTTAAGACGTTCAAGCAAGTTACACTATGGAAGTCTGCCAGTTTTCTTATGCCTAACATCGAAATCATTCATCCATTACAACTATAAACAAGCAATCAACCTATAACCAACATCTAGGTTTTATTACATCTAAGCAAACACACAAAAGATCTAGCCTAGCATGTTAAAATCAAGACAAACTGTTGGTCCCTTTTACTTGGTTATCAGTAATTAAAAAGCTAAAGTAACCAAGTTATATGACTTGAACACAAATGTATGAAAATGATTAACAATAAAGTAACGTAAAAATAAGAGACAATATTTTCCAACGTTTAATTCTTTATTAGAAGTTAATCACAAAGATTCGTACCCAAGTGTTTGTGGAATAACACTTGGGATTGAAAACGACAAGTATTGTATAGACTCCTCACTAAACTCAAACTATGTTGAGTGACAACTTAAATTACCCACTGAGCTATCTCAGGGGCTTGTGTTGTTCTTTGGAGGAGTAAAGTGGTTTGTGAATGCTTTGCATTAATTGCAAAAACTTGTCAACTTTTACTCCTCACATTTGCTTCCTATTTATACACAAGTATAGAACAACTAAATATACATTGGACCTAAAGCTTCCTTAACAATATCTTGAAAGATATTATTCTTCTGGCAAGGAACCTTCATTGAGTTAGGTCCAAAAGCCACTTTCTGATGATAGACTGATTTTAACCATTTTGGGAAAGTTTGACATTAAAGTGATAAAGCACTTTAATAAAGCAGCTCAGACTTTCCCACCCAGTCCCGCCAAAACTTCAGTCTTCTTGTCATCAGTCTTCAGTACAATTAAGTTGTTGAGGAGTCATGGGGTTCAGTGAGTTATTGTCATCCTCACTGAACCCATCACCTTCTTCTTGGCTTAGATCACACTTCACTGAGTTCCGCCTCACTGAATGGAGAACCTTTCTTCTTAGGCTCGGTCTTAGCATCCTGAAGGTGACTCACTGAGTTACTGTTCACTCAGTGACTTGTTTACACTTAGGGGATTTTACGTTCAAATCCTTGTTAGAAGATTTGAGGAATCAGTGACCCAACAATCTCCCCCTATTTGAACATACAAATAGCCTAAGTGTTTGTTGATTCAGCATGAGTTGCCAGGGTACTTCTTCTCTTGCTGAATGTTTGTTGTAATTGTAAGTAGGACATAACATTTAAACAAAAACATCAGTTTATTCATAGCTATTACATTTTCCTACAAATAATAAACAAAAATAAAGATAGTTGTTGCAGATTAGATGTTCAGATGATAGCCAAGTCCCTCAATCTTAGCTTTCTTTGATCTCAGCAGGTGTTTCTCAGGATGCTTCTCAATCTTGGCCCTAAGATCCTTACAGATCCTTTGGTTTGCCCCACTTTGTATAGGTGAAGCTAACATCAGGTACGTTACCATTGCCTTGACCCCTGCCTTGTCTATATCAGACCATCTTTGGAAAGCAAGGTCTCCATATTCATCCGTAAAGCATAGACCTTGTTCAAGGTGTTCAAGCACAGTGTTGTTCACGAAGGTGATGCCTTCAGGAACGGACCTATCACAATCCAATACTGGGACCTTGATCTCAGGCTCGGATTCAAAGTGCTTCCTTTTTCTTTTGGTGGCTGTTGATGAAGCAGTTCCTGTTGTTGGAGCAGGAAGAAGGGAGGGAATGTTGAGGGCTTCAGGCATTGCTCTCAGTCTTTCATACCTTTCACTCAGTGACTTGAGAAGGTGATGTACAACGACATTGTTTTTCTTGGCAATGATGGGTCGGAGTTCATCAAGTTCAGTAATCCCAAAGTCAGCGAATCTGAATGGGTTATGAGTGTCCATGATTCTTTTATCAGCCCCCTGAAGACAGTGACCATTGCGGGTTTGGTGTTCCTGTGGATTTTAATGTCAGTGATGGTTTCAGGCTTCAACCTTTCCTTCGTCACCCAATGATATCTTTCAACCCTGGTCTTTCTGATTTGAGCTTGCCTTTTCAGCTTTTCTTCCCTTTCCCTTTTCAGAGCATTCATCTGTTCTTCCTGAGCCTTTTTAAAGGCTGCACCAGCTTGCTCAGTAGCTACTGCCTCAGCATCCAGACCAATCTTTTCAGCCTCCTCATGAACAACCTGTATCAGTTCAGGCTTGCTCAATCTCTCTTCTTCAGCTACCTTTGCCACTTTCTCAGTTCTTTCCATGTAGTCTTGTATTTGGTCATGGGTGAGTTGATAGATTTTTCCATTGATTGCAAACGGAACCCTGATAGGTTCATCAGGGTCAACTCTGACCATTGTGGAGGCAGGCTGGAGTCTTACTTCAGGTTCTGAGGTGGTGGCTATACTTTTTCCTCTGTCCTGAAAGAGAGTGGAGGAGACTGGTTCCTTTTGTGGTGGAACTTCAGTGATCGGTGTGGCTTCAGTGACATATTCCCCCTCAGTGTGAGTGGGCTGTCCAGCTTCTTGTTCATCAGTAATAGGGGTTTCAGGAACATTCTCCCCCTCAACAATTGTCGGAGCTGTAGTGATGGCAAGTGTTGGAGTTACTGAAGATGAAGTAGAGGTGCCCTTGAAGGCTTGAAACATTTCCTTCATCATTGACTTGATCTCCGCAGTATCATGATGAATGAGAGATACCTTGAAGTCAAGTGTAGCCTGAGAATTTTCAAGGGCAGTCATCCTGGATCCCATTGTCCATGCCAGAGATGTGGACTTCAGGGATTGAGCTGTCACTGATGCTTCCAACTGAGTGAAGGAAGACTTGAGGGACTCCACCGTGGAGCTGAGATTCTGAACATTTGATTCCCTTATCAAACCAAGTAACTCAGTAAGAGCCGCCGAGTTGACCTGGTACGTCTCAGATGCCTGAGGAATTTTCTTGTTGAGCTCAGGATCATCCTTGACTGATTCTTGAACTGACTTAACCCCTGTAGCCAGCTCCTTTAGGGATTCCAAAAACTGATTGGTGTGCGAAGCCATTTGTGTCAGGGAGTGAGAGACAGTGGAATTTTGCTCCCTGACATCATCATTGTAGTCTTCAACAGCATCTTTGAGGAGGTGATAGTGGACTGCTTGCTCAACATGCATGTCAAACACCTCTTCAGTGACCCCTCTGTACAAAACATTTGTCATTTTCTTGATGAACTTTTTGAAGGCTCTTTCAGTGAGAGGAGTTGAAGTGTCTTCTGAGGTTTCCGGATCGGAATGTTGTTCATCTTCATCATGGTTAGAGGTTTGAGGAGACTGAGTAACAGGTTCAGGGACTGTCTCCTCAACCTCCATTTCATCTCCGGTCGTGAAGACTTCCTCGTCACTGTTAATTTCATCATCAGAAAATAAGAACGCCTGAGCATCTGCCAGGGAGGTAATCTGCAACAAATGGAGGTTATCCGGCTCCTCTTCATAAGAACATTTGCCTTCGTTTTGGCCAGGTCCTGACCCCTCAAATCCGGTAGGTTGGGTTTTACCTACCTGGTCTTTAAGGCCAGTTCCCAAGTAATGCGCACCTCCGGGAGTGGTTTTGGGTTCCATATCAGAGGGTGGTTTATATCCCTCTGAATCTTTGTCCCCCGTGACCCCTTCAGACACTGATGGGTGTTTCTCAGTGCCATCACTAGGAGCTGTGATTGTTGTGTCCCTATCAGCGGGTTGTATGTTTCCCTCTGAGTCTTTGGGATGAGTAGTGGTGCCCTCAGACAAAAGCTTTGATTGGCGAATGTCCTAATCAGGCAGTTGAGTGGTTGTGTCCCCCTTTCCAACAGGCTTGTTCTGGCCTGTCGAAGGTTTGGTTTATTTTAGCTCAACTGTCTTGTTTATGATAGTAGAGTCTTTGGAAACGGGTATGCCCGAGGACACTGAGTGTGATGTCTCAGTGCCCTCCGATGGCTTTTGTTGTAGGCCTAGTGACTGGGTAATTATTCTCAGGGTGTCCGCAGTCAAGGGCGGTAATTCATGCCCCTTTTTGGCAGCCTTAAGGTCAGAGGTCTCAGTGTCGAGTGACTTGGGTTGAGCCACCTTCCTAGACCCTTGTCCCTTCTTCCTCTTCACCTTTTCGGTGGGAGAGGGAACTGGTGATATAATATTGTCACCCTGGATAGCAGTACGCATATATTGGGTCAGGGTGACTGGTGTAACCTCTAGAGGGTCACGAGAGTAATTAGCCTTGTGTAATACTTCAGGCTCAAAGCCTATTGCATCAGGATTTACATACTCAGACCCAAGCAAATCTTGTAGGGCACAGGAAATGAATCTAGGGTATGACATAAGTTTTTGCCTAGACTTCCCCCCTAATTTTGTTATGAGGTCCTTGAAGATCAATTCTCCAAGGTCAATAAATCTACCCTCAATGAGACTGAACAATATCATTGCTTGAGTATTGTTTAATTGCTCAGTAAAGGATTTATTTCCCCCGAGGACCTGAATGACAAAGGTCATTATTATCCTCCAGGGAGCTGGGAACTAGGTCTTGATGATTGGGGCTTTGGATAGTAGGGCCCCAGGTGACACTTCAGGGTGAAGTTTGTCATAAGGCCCTAGCGTCAGTAAGACCTCCTTCACATCTTTATCAGATGGTGGGACAACGAAGGTCTGTGTGTAATCAAGCCCAGTGGCTTTGACAAAAGTTTTATAGTCAAGAGTTAGGGACTTAGTTCCATTCTTGACTGTGAACTTTATTCTGGCCTCTTTGGGCACATCAGGGCTTTCAACCACGGCTGTGCACCAAAATTCTCTCAAATATTTAGGGTAGATGACTGAGGGGGTTTTTGTGAATGCGGTGGTCAGAAAGCAGTTCTGAAGGAACTTCACCACATCCCTTAATTCAGGGAACCCAGTAGGGTAGGCAAAGTTCCCCACCACATTGTTCTTGGTAAGGTCTACACTTTCCATTTGGAAATCCACGTTGGGTGCGTATTTTACGACCTTTGAAGAAGCCATTAAGTTTGGATAAAAAGGCCTGGTTTTTGGAAAAAATTGGTATTGGTGAGGGAAACACACGCAGTTTTGAAAACAATTTGCAAGAGTTTAGTTATGATTTTAAAAGCGTGTGTGTCTTTCCCTTTTTGTGGGGGTACTTATAGGGTGAGAATTAGGGTGGTGATGTTGCGGATACCAAAGGTTTAATTTATTTAACCGAAACGGCATAATAATTTTGCTTTGATATCCGCATTAAATATCACGATTCCCATTACCCTATTTTCTCTCACATCGTGGATGTACAGTTGTGCGGCTCTGCAAATAATGCACTTTTGCAGAGAGAAATTATCACAACTTTTGTATGTGAGGGAGCATTTAATGCTCAGTGATGTTTGGTGAGAAGGATGTGGGGCCTCAAGGAGTGGATGCCAGTTGTGTAAGTGACATATATTCCTATATTTAATAGGATTCAGTTACCTACCTGGGACACTAACTAACTATATACTTAGAGCATTTAGTTAGTGTATTCAATGCCATTTTTCAACCTGAGCCCCCTGAGTGGATTGTCATTCAAAAAAAATTTCAGGAAGGGTGTGATCAGGGACCTAGAGAATTTACATCAGGTTGGAACACTTTTGATCAGTTTCCTGATTCTATGTCCAACATGCCCAATTCAGCTTTCAATCTTGTGAAAGTGGGTTCATCCAAAGGTTTTGTGAAGATATCAGCTAGCTGATACTCAGTGGGGATGAAATGTAGTTCAATTTCTCCATTTGATATATGGTCCCTGATGAAGTGGTATCTGATGTCAATGTGTTTGGTTCTTTGATGAAGCACTGGATTGTTTGAGATGGCTATGGCACTTGTATTATCACAAAAGATAGGTACCATCTTATACTGAATGCCATAGTCACTCAGTTAGCTTTTCATCCATAGTACATTTGCACAACATCCTGCAGTAGCCATATATTCAGCTTCAGCTAAGGACATGGCCACTGACTGTTGTTTCTTTGTACTCCCGTTCCTGGGCCTTGTACACACTGCCCGTCACGCTTTTGGTTTTTCATGTTGTCAAAGAGTTGAACAATGGTTTTTTCAAGGAAATTTAAACGTTCATTTTCAAAATTACAGTGGAAAAAGGAATACCCCCTTGTATAGGAAAATGCATATGGAATTTTCCTCTTTTCCTGAGTAGTTATGAACCCTGTAGACCATCCACATGGGGGTGGTGAAGGAAGGGCCCCCCCTTTCTCCTGGGTCCACAGAGACAAAATGTAGGACTGGCGCACACAAGTTTACCACCAAGAAATTGGCAGGATCCTGAAGTACTTTTCCTATCCATGTTACATCCTGCATAGTCAGAGTCAGTGTACCCTTTGAGATCAAATCCTGAACATTTTGGGTAATACAAACCAAGGTTTGGAGTACCCTTCAAGTACCTGATGATTCTCTTGACAACAGTGAGATGTGATTCTTTAGGGTCAGCCTGGTATCTTGCACACAGGCAGACTGAGAATTGGATATCAGGCCTTGAGGCAAGTTAGTACATCAGGGAGCCAATCATTCCTCTGTATTGGGTTTGATATACTGATTTTCCAGTGAGATCAGGACCAAGGTTATTTGGAGGAACCATAGGAGTTTTTACTGAAGAGCAATCAGTGAGCTCATACTTCTTCAGTAGGTTCCTGAGGTATTTCTCTTGGCAAATGGATATTCCTTTTTCAGTTTGTTTAATTTGTAGTCCAAGAAAGTATGTGAGTTCACCCATCATGCTCATTTCAAACTTTGTGGTCATAAGTTTTTCAAATTGTTTGCAAAGTTTGTAACTTGTTGAGCCAAAGATGATGTCATCAACATACACTTGGACAAGAATGACATCATCCTTTATTCTGTAGATGAACAGTGTGTTGTCAATTCTTCCTCTGACAAACTTGTTTTGGATCAGGAAGGCTGAAAGAGTTTCATACCATGCCTTGGGTGCTTATTTCAGTCCATAGAGGGCTTTGTTCAGCTTGTAGACATGGTTAGGGTATTCACTACTTTCAAAACCAGGAGGCTGTTGTACATAAACATCTTCTTTGATGTTTCCATTCAGGAATGCACTTTTAACATCCATTTGGTAAACTTTAAAGTTCATGTGAGTTGCATAGGCAAGGAAGATCCTGATGGCTTCCATTCTAGCAACAGGTGCAAAGGTTTCCTCATAGGCTATACCTTCCTGTTGATTATTTCCTTTGGCAACCAGTCTTGCTTTGTTTTTGATGACTGTGCCATTCTCATCAGTCTTGTTCTTAAAGACCCATTTCATACCAATGATTATAACACCCTGGGGGCATTCAACAAGGGTCATGACATCATTTCTGTCAAATTGTTCCAATTCATCTCTCATGGCCTGGACCCAGCTTTCATACGTCAAGGCTTCTTTAACATTTTTAGGCTCAATCTCTGAGAGATAGTCAGCATAAAGACATATATTGGCAGTGGCAGCCTTAAGTTTGGCAGCCTTACTTCTTGTGAGCATGCCTTCAGTGGGTTCACCAATGATGTTCACAAGCTCAATGATTTTGGATCTAGTCCAGCTATCCCGAGGTTTGGGATAAGGATTTGAGCTTGAAGGAGCCTGATTAGGTTCAGACTCAGGAACATGAGGTGACTCATCAATATGTGCTTCAGTGACAACTCTAGGAACAATTTGTTCTGTGGGTTCCTGAACATTTTGTTTAGTGGTGTCAGTCTCATTTGGGACAGGCTGAGATTCTATGAACTCACTGATAGGTGGTGGGGATGATGTCATAGGAGACATTAGCATCAGCTTGGTATTGAGTTGAGGGATTGTTCTCAAGATGATACTCATCAGGAGGATATCTTGATGAATCATCAATACCAATCTCTTCTACTGATGAATTTGAGAACCTGATGGATTCAGTGCTCTCATCAACAGTAATGTGATAAGTTTCCTCAGTTTGCTGTCTCCTTGTGTTGAACACTCTGAAGGCTTTAGAAACCAGGGAATATCCCAGGAAGTATCCATCATCAGCTTTGGCATCAAATTTACCTAAGTGATCCTTGTGGTTATGTATAAACACAGGACACCCAAATACATGAAAGTAGCTGATGTCAGGAATCCTTCCTTTGAATATTTCATAAGGAGTCTTGTTATGCCTTTTCACAATGATTGACCTATTTTGAGTGTAGCAGGCTGTTTTAACTGCCTCAGTCCAAAAGTGTTTAGAGAGGACTAAGCCATTTAACATTGTTCTTGCTGCCTCAATGAGTGTTCTATTTCTCCTTTCAGCTACACCATTTTGTTCAGGAGTATAGAGAGAAGTGAAATTTTGAGAAATTCCTTTCTCATCACAAAAACACTCAAGGTCTTGGTTTTTGAATTCAGTGCCATTGTCAGTCCTGATCTGTTTAACTTTGACATCATTTTGATTTTCAATGTTTCTGACAAATGACATGATTGTTTCAGCTGCCTGACTCTTTTTGGTCAGGAAGTAAACCCAAGTATATCTTGAGTATTCATCCACTATGACCAGAGTATACTTCTCATGGTGAATGGACATTGGACTGACAGGTCCAAAAAGGTCCATATGAAGAAGATGTAGGCAGCTTTTGATGGAAAAGGTTTGTTGATGTTTTTGAAGTTAAGATGAGAGAGTCTCCTATGCCATAGCCAGTTGATTGTCTCACTTGCCTTAGAGAATAGACAAGTCCCATTTTGAGTTTGGGATGACATGTCAAGGACATATACATCATCCCTTCTAGGGGCAATCAACACAACTTCCTTATTGGCATTAAAGATGGTCCCTCTCTTGTCATCAAACTGAACTATGTATTTGGCATCACATAGTTGGGAAACACTTATCAGGTTGTACTTCAGACCATTAACATAAGCTATTCTTGTAAAAACTATACCATTGCAGTTTACTGAGCCATAACCTTCAGTAGGAGCTGATGAGTTATCACCAAATACCACTTTGGGTCCTGGTTCTTCCACATATTTGTGCAGAAAACTTTTCACACCAGTCATACTTCTGGAGCATCCACTGTCAAGATGCCAAGTAGGTACCTTGATGTGTTTCTGCACAAACAGTAAACTGGGTTAGTTTTTCTTGTTGACCCACTTTCTAGTGGGCTTAGTCCTCAGGGACTTTTTAAACTCAATTAGTGAATCATGGTCTGAAGTTGTGTGACCTGAGCTTCCACATGTTTTACATTTTGTGGAGGTTGATGCCTCAGGTGACTGAGAAGTGTTGGTTTGGTTTTTCCATCTGGACTGAATCACTTTGTCATGCCCCCTGGTTTCATGGGAGGGATCTCCACAGATGTCACAGCATTCTTTCATCATACAATCATCAGGAAGATGATCATTGAAACCACAGTGAGGACATGGTGAGAAAGGCTTAGCCTTCAGTCTTTGTTTGGAAGGTGTGGCATACTGATAGCCTTGGGTTTTGTATAGACCTCTTGCCTTTAAAGAAGCAGTGTGGGGGATATGATCACAAGTTCTGTGGTCCTCTTGTTTGCATATCATACAAAACAGGACTCTGTAGCATTTATCAGTGCTGTGATTTGGATAATTGCACAGTTCACATCTCCCTGAGGGTCTGGGTGTGATTTTTGGTTTGGAAGAACCTGAGGATACTGAGGGCTTTGTTGATTTTGAGTCAGAGTTTTTCTCCGTAGACTCAATTTTCTCACTCAGCATCCTGACAAGTTCAGCAAGCTGATCAACCTTTGAATCAGTGCTTTCAGGCTTCACTTCAGTTTTTACTGAAGGTTTTTGGTGTTTAGTTGGTGCAGGAGTGGGTCTTTTCAGAATAGTCCTTCCTAATCCTGATTTCTCTTTAGGATAGTGTGGTTGAAAGACTAATGGTGCAAGGTCAGAATTGGGTTCTGCTCCCTGAAGTTGTTTCAGTGGAGGGAGTGATGAATCAGACTTAGACTCAGTGATGGACTCAGTAGGACTAAGTTCATCAGTGACTCCTAGCAGCTCCTTGATAGCCTGACTTTCAGGCTCCAGGATTCTTCCAGTGTTAAAATTTGGCAATTTACTATCAGGATTGTTTCTTTCAATCCAATCACTGGGTTTGGGAGCTAGTTCTTTGCTAGAGAGTATGTTGGTTAATAGAAAAGTTGTGGAATGGCTACTCTCCCCAGAAACTTTAGTGAGTTGATCATCACCCAGACCAGCCTTATTGGGGCTGGGTGAGAGACTCATTGTTTCGTAAAGTTTGGGGTTTTTCTGAGTCCATTTCCAAATAATTTCCTTTTCTTTCTTAAGTTCTTCCTGAAGAGCTTGATTTTGTTTTACAAGTTCAGAGTTTTGAATTTGAAGTGTAACACTTTCAAGCTTGGCTTGTTTTAAGGCAAGTAATTCATCTCTACAATGATTTAATTCAAAACTCAGTTTGTTAAATTTTGAAAACAAATTAAGTCTTTGCTCTTCAACATACTTAAGATCAACATTAATATAATCTAAGTAAGATTTCCAATCATCATTATCATCCATAGAAAGTAAAAGATTTACCTTTCTCTTAGTGATGTTGACCCATTCTCCATTTCTTGCATGACTCTTCCCCACAGCAAGTTTGTTGTCTTCTGACAGAGCCATCAGGGCACTGATGTGAACTTCATCATCATCAGAGGACACTTCAACCTCATCCCAGTCATATGTTTCATCTACAAGCCCTTTGTTTTTGGCTTGAGTAGGCTTTGGAGCCTGAGGAGGCTGAGAGACTGTTGAGGATGATTCAAGAAGGGCAAGTTTAGCTTTTGCCGTTCTGTACTTGGCTTCAAAGTCAATTTGAGGAACTTTTTCAAATCTTTGACTAGACTGAAGCATTTTTGGTTGAAATTTGCTGGGGCCTGAAAAAGAGTTATTTCCTGAAAATTTGAAAGATGGTTCTGAGGTTGTTTTTGAAAAACAATCTTTAGCAAAATGCCCCATTTTGCCACATTTAAAGCATTCAGTGTTGTCATTTGCTTTAGAAGGAAATTTGTTTTTCTTAAAAAACCTTTTTGAATTAGCAAGGAGTGCTCTTTCATGAAATTCAATTTGAAGATCATTAAGATACTCCTCACTGGTTCTTTGGTCAACCTCATCATCAGATCCATCCTGAAAATCCTGCACAACACCTTTTGAATAGAAAGCAGTTGATATGGGTGTAATTGTCAAGGCCTTTTTGGTCTCTTGAGCTTTACCAAGGTATCTCCTGGTGATAAGATTGTCTTCATAGACAAACTTCCCATAGATGGCAGGGAGCTCAAGGTTCTGAATGTGGTTTGCATTTCTCAATCCCTGAGAGAAGTTTAACCACTTCTCAGGGAGACTGTTGACAAAACCAACATTGATTTCATGTTTTGACAGTATAACACCATCATTGGTCAGCTCATTCAGGAGGGTCTTATACCGAGTATAAGTCTCAGAGAGACTTTCAGAATCCTTGGCCCTGAAGGTGTTGAATTCAAGCTTCAGGTCCATGATTCTATTCTCTTTGGTATCAGAAGGCCCTTCATAGCTATGAACCAGGTCAGTCCATGTCTGCTGGGCAGTGGGACAGTTGATCACTGATTCCATTATATCATCAGGAAGGCATGATATAATGATGCTTTTCAGGCGCTGGTCTTGATTGACCACCCTCCTTTCATCTGGGGTCCACTAAGCTTCAGGTTTGATTAAACCTTGGGCAGTTGTTGGGACATATGGACCCTCATTAATCAATTTGATGTAATAAGGTTCCATCCCAGTTAAGTAGCAAAGCATTTGCTTTTTCGACTTATTAAATTTTCCAGCTTCAAGTCGAGGGGCAGTTGCTGAATAACTTCCACCTTTTTTATCAACAAGCTGGGGAACATCTATGTTAGTTATAGTGGGATCTTGATTTTAAAAACTTGAGCCCTCTTAGGTTTTGAAAACAGGTTTAAGTTTTACAAATCAGAAGCTCTGATACCACTTGTTGGTCCCTTTTACTTGGTTATCAGTAATTAAAAAGCTAAAGTAACCAAGTTATATGACTTGAACACAAATGTATGAAAATGATTAACAATAAAGTAACGTAAAAATAAGAGACAATATTTTCCAACGGTTAATTCTTTATTAGAAGTTAATCACAAAGAATCGTACCCAAGTGTTTGCGGAATAACACATGGGATTGAAAACGACAAGTATTGTATAGACTCCTCACTAAACTCAAACTATGTTGAGTGACAACTTAAATTACCCACTGAGCTATCTCAGGGGCTTGTGTTGTTCTTTGGAGGAGTAAAGTGGTTTGTGAATGCTTTGCATTAATTGCACAAACTTGTCAACTTTTACTCCTCACATTTACTTCCTATTTATACACAAGTATAGAACAACTAAATATACATTGGACCTAAAGCTTCCTTAACAATATCTTGAAAGATATTATTCTTCTGGCAAGTAACCTTCATTGAGTTAGGTCCAAAAGCCACTTTCTGATGACAGACTGGTTTTAACCATTTTGGGAAAGTTTGACATTAAAGTGATAAAGCACTTTAATAAAGCAGCTCAGACTTTCCCGCCCAGTCCCGCCAAAACTTCAGTCTTCTTGTCATCAGTCTTCAGTACAATTAAGTTGTTGAGGAGTCATAGGGTTCAGTGAGTTATTGTCATCCTCACTGAACCCATCACCTTCTTCTTGGCTTAGATCACACTTCACTGAGTTCCGCCTCACTGAATGGAGAACCTTTCTTCTTAGGCTCGGTCTTAGCATCCTGAAGGTGACTCACTGAGTTACTGTTCACTCAGTGACTTGTTTACACTTAGGGGATTTTACGTTCAAATCCTTGTTAGAAGATTTGGGGAATCAGTGACCCAACAATCTCCTCCTATTTGAACATACAAATAGCCTAAGTGTTTGTTGATTCAGCATGAGTTGTCAGGGTACTTATTCTCTTGCTGAATGTTTGTTGTAATTGTAAGTAGGACATAACATTTAAACAAAAACATCAGTTTATTCATAGCTATTACATTTTCCTACAAATAATAAACAAAAATAAAGATAGTTGTTGCAGATCAAATGTTCAGATAATAGCCAAGTCCCTCAATCTTAGCTTTCTTTGATCTCAGCAGGTGTTTCTCAGGATGCTTCTCAATCTTGGCCCTAAGATCCTTACAGAACCTTTGGTTTGCCCCACTTTGTATAGGAGAAGCTAACATCAGGTACGTTACCATTGCCTTGACCCCTGCCTTGTCTATATCAGACCATCTTTGGAAAGCAAGGTCTCCATATTCATCCGTAAAGCATAGACCTCGTTCAGGGTGTTCAAGCACAGTGTTGTTCACGAAGGTGATTCCTTCAGGAACGGACCTATCACAATCCAATCCTGGGACCTTGATCTCAAGCTCGGATTCAATGTGCTTCCTTTTTCTTTTGGTGGCTGTTGATGAAGCAGTTCCTGTTGTTGGAGCAGGAAGAAGGGAGGGAATGTTGAGGGCTTCAGGCATTGCTCTCAGTCTTTCATACCTTTCACTCAGTGACTTGAGAAGGTGATGTACAACGACATTGTTTTTCTTGGCAATGATGGGTCGGAGTTCATCAAGTTCAGTAATCCCAAAGTCAGCGAATCTGAATGGGTTATGAGTGTCCGTGATTCTTTTATCAGCCCCCTGAAGACAGTGAACATTGCGGGTTTGGTGTTCCTGTGGATTTTAATGTCAGTGATGGTTTCAGGCTTCAACCTTTCCTTCATCACCCAATGATATCTTTTAACCCTGGTCTTTCTTATTTGAGCTTGCCTTTTCAGCTTTTCTTCCCTTTCCCTTTTCAGAGCATTCATCTGTTCTTCCTGAGCCTTTTTAAAGGCTGCACCAGCTTGCTCAGTAGCTAGTGCCTCAGCATCCAGACCAATCTTTTCAGCCTCCTCATGAACAACCTGTATCAGTTCAGGCTTGCTCAATCTCTCTTCTTCAGCTACCTTTGCCACTTTCTCAGTTCTTTCCATGTAGTCTTGTATTTGGTCATGGGTGAGTTGATAGATTTTTCCATTGATTGCAAACGGGACCCTGATAGGTTCATCAGGGTCAACTCTGACCATTGTGGAGGCAGGCTGGAGTCTTACTTTAGGTTCTGAGGTGGTGGCTATACTTTTTCCTCTGTCCTGAAAGAGAGTGGAGGAGACTGGTTCCTCTTGTGGTGGAACTTCAGTGATCGGTGTGGCTTCAGTGACATATTCCCCCTCAGTGTGAGAGGGCAGTCCAGCTTCTTGTTCATCAGTAATAGGGGTTTCAGGAACATTCTCCCCCTCAACAATTGCCAGAGCTGCAGTGATGGCAAGTGTTGGAGTTACTGAAGATGAAGTAGAGGTGCCCTTGAAGGCTTGAAACATTTCCGTCATCATTGACTTGATCTCTGCAGTATCATGATGAATGAGAGATACCTTGGAGTCAAGTGTAGCCTGAGAATTTTCAAGGGCAGTCATCCTGGATCCCATTGTCCATGCCAGAGATGTGGACTTCAGGGATTGAGCTGTCACTGATGCTTCCAACTGAGTGAAGGAAGACTTGAGGGACTCCACCGTGGAGCTGAGATTCTGAACATTTGAATCCCTTATCAAACCAAGTAACTCAGTAAGAGCCGCCGAGTTGACCTGGTACGTCTCAGATGCCTGAAGAATTTTCTTGTTGAGCTCAGGATCATCCTTGACTGATTCTTGAACTGACTTAACCCCTGTAGCCAGCTCCTTTAGGGATTCCAAAAACTGATTGATGTGCGAAGCCATTTGTGTCAGGGAGTGAGAGACAGTGCAATTTTGCTCCCTGACATCATCCTTGTAGTCTTCAACAGCATCTTTGAGGAGGTGATAGTGGACTGCTTGCTCAGCATGCATGTCAAACACCTCATCAGTGACCCCCCTGTACAAAACATTTGTCATTTTCTTGATGAACTTTTTGAATGCTCTTTCAGTGAGAGGAGTTGAAGTGTCTTCTGAGGTTTCCGGCTCAGAATGTTGTTCATTTTCATCATGGTTAGAGGTTTGAGGAGACTGACTAACAGGTTCAGGGACTGTCTCCTCAACCTCCATTTCATCTCCGGTCATGAAGACTTTCTCGTCACTGTTAAATTCATCATCAGAAAATAAGAACGCCTGAGTATCTGCCAGGGAGGTAATCTGCAACAAATGGAGGTTATCCGGCTCCTCTTCATAAGAAGATTTGCCTTCGTTTTGGCCAGGTCCTGACCCCTCAAATCTGGTAGGTTGGGTTTTACCTACCTGGTCTTTAAGGCCAGTTCCCAAGTAATGCGCACCTCCGGGAGTGGTTTTGGGTTCCATATCAGCGGGTGGTTTATATCCCTCTGAATCTTTGTCCCCCGTGACCCCTTCAGACACTGATGGGT
Source organism: Artemisia argyi (assembly GCA_030686995.1). NCBI lineage: Eukaryota > Viridiplantae > Streptophyta > Magnoliopsida > Asterales > Asteraceae > Artemisia > Artemisia argyi. The sequence continues at coordinate 198,739,461 of CM060702.1, forward strand.
GTTTCTCAGTGCCATCACTAGGAGCCGTGATTGTTGTGTCCCTATCAGCGGGTTGTATGTTTCCCTCTGAGTCTTTGGGATGAGTAGTGGTGCCCTCAGACAAAAGCTTTGATTGGCGAATGTCCTCATCAGGCAGTTGAGTGGTTGTGTCCCCCTTTCCAACAGGCTTGTTCTGGCCTGTCGAAGGTTTGGTTTATTTTAGCTCAACTGTCTTGTTTATGATAGTAGAGTCTTTGGAAACGGGTATGCCCGAGGACACTGAGTGTGATGTCTCAGTGCCCTCCGATGGCTTTTGTTGCAGGCCTAGTGACTGGGTAATTATTCTCAGGGTGTCCGCAGTCAAGGGCGGTAATTCATGCCCCTTTTTGGCAGCCTTAAGGTCAGAGGTCTCAGTGTCGAGTGACTTGGGTTGAGCCACCTTCCTGGACCCCTGTCCCTTCTTCCTCTTCACCTTTTTGGTGGGAGAGGGAACTGGTGATATAATATTGTCACCCTGGATAGCAGTACGCATATATTGGGTCAGGGTGACTGGTGTAACCTCTAGAGGGTCACGAGAGTAATTAGCCTTGTGTAATACTTCAGGCTCAAAGCCTATTGCATCAGGCTTTACATACTCAGACCCAAGCAAATCTTGTAGGGCACAGGAAATGAATCTAGGGTATGACATAAGTTTTTGCCTAGACTTCCCCCCTAATTTTGTTTTGAGGTCCTTGAAGATCAATTCTCCAAGGTCAATAAATCTACCCTCAATGAGACTGAACAATATCATTGCTTGAGTATTGTTTAATTGCTCAGTAAAGGATTTATTTCCCCCGAGGACCTGAATGACAAAGGTCATTATTATCCTCCAGGGAGTTGGGAACCAGGTCTTGATGATTGGGGCTTTGGATAGTAGGGCCCCAGGTGACACTTCAGGGTGAAGTTTGTCATAAGGCCCTAGCGTCAGTAAGACCTCCTTCACATCTTTATCAGATGGTGGGACAACGAAGGTTTGTGTGTAATCAAGCCCAGTGGCTTTGACAAAAGTTTTATAGTCAAGAGTTAGGGACTTAGTTCCATTCTTGACTGTGAACTTTATTTTGGCCTCTTTGGGCACATCAGGGCTTTCAACCACTGTTGTGCACCAAAATTCCCTCAAATATTTAGGGTAGATGACTGAGGGGGTTTTTGTGAATGCGGTGGTCAGAAAGCAGTTCTGAAGGAACTTCACCACATCCCTTTATTCAGGGAACCCAGTAGGGTAGGCAAAGTTCCCCACCACATTGTTCTTGGTAAGGTCTAAACTTTCCATTTGGAAATCCACCCTGGGTGCGTATTTTACGACCTTTGAAGAAGCCATCAAGTTTGGATAAAAAGGCCTGGTTTTTGGAAAAAATTGGTATTGGTGAGGGAAACACACGCAGTTTTGAAAACAATTTGCAAGAGTTTAGTTATGATTTTAAAAGTGTGTGTGTGTTTCCCTTTTTGTGGGGGTACTTATAGGGTGAGAATTAGGGTGGTGATGTTGCGGATACCAAAGGTTTAATTTATTTAACCGAAACGGCATAATAATTTTGGTTTGATATCCGCATTAAATATCACGATTCCCATTACCCTATTTTCTCTCACATCGTGGATGTACAGTTGTGCGGCTCTGCAAATAATGCACTTTTGCAGAGAGAAATTATCACAACTTTTGTGTGTGAGGGAGCATTTAATGCTCAGTGATGTTTGGTGAGAGGGATGTGGGGGCCCAAAGAGTGGATGCCAGTTGTGTAAGTGACATATATTCCTATATTTAATAGGATTCAGTTACCTACCTGGGACATTAACTAACTAAATACTTAGAGCATTTAGTTAGTGTATTCAATGCCATTTTTCATCCTGAGCCCCCTGAGTGGATTGTCATTCAAAAAAAATTTCAGGAAGGGTGTGATCAGGGACCTAGAGAATTTACATCAGGTTGGAACACTTTTGATCAGTTTCCTGATTCTATGTCCAACATGCCCAATTCAGCTTTCAATCTTGTGAAAGTGGGTTCATCCAAAGGTTTTGTGAAGATATCAGCTAGCTGATACTCAGTGGGGATGAAATGTAGTTCAATTTCTCCATTTGATATATGGTCCCTGATGAAGTGGTATCTGATGTCAATGTGTTTGGTTCTTTGATGAAGCACTGGATTGTTTGAGATGGCTATGGCACTTGTATTATCACAAAAGATAGGTACCATCTTATACTGAATGCCATAGTCACTCAGTTGGCTTTTCATCCGTAGTACATTTGCACAACATCATGCAGCAGCCATATATTCAGCTTCAGCTGATGACATGGCCACTGACTGTTGTTCCTTTGTACTCCCGTTCCTGGGCCTTGTACACACCGCCCGTCACGCTTTTGGTTTTTCATGTTGTCAAAGAGTTGAACAATGGTTTTTTCAAGGACATTTAAACGTTCATTTTCATAATTACAGTGGAAAATGGAATACCCCCTTGTATAGGAAAATGCATATGGAATTTTCCTCTTTTCCTGAGTAGTTATGAACCCTGTAGACCATCCACATGGGGGTGGTGAAGGAAGGGCCCCCCTTTCTCCTGGGTCCACAGAGACAAAATGTAGGACTGGCGCACACAAGTTTACCACTAAGAAATTGGCAGGATCCTAAAGTACTTTTCCTATCCATGTTACATCCTGCATAGTCAGAGTCAGTGTACCCTTTGAGATCAAATCCTGAACATTTTGGGTAATACAAACCAAGGTTTGGAGTACCCTTCAGGTACCTGATGATTCTCTTGACAGCAGTGAGATGTGATTCTTTAGGGTCAGCCTGGTATCTTGCACACAGGCAGACTGAGAATTGGATATCAGGCCTTGAGGCAAGTAAGTACATCAGGGAGCCAATCATTCCTCTGTATTGGGTTTGATTTACTGATTTTCCAGTGAGATCAGGACCAAGGTTATTTGGAGGAACCATAGGAGTTTTTACTGAAGAGCAATCAGTGAGCTCATACTTCTTCAGTAGGTTCCTGAGGTATTTCTCTTGGCAAATGGATATTCCTTTTTCAGTTTGTTTAATTTGTAGTCCAAGAAAGTATGTGAGTTCACCCATCATGCTCATTTCAAACTTTGTGGTCATAAGTTTTTCAAATTGTTTGCAAAGTTTGTAACTTGTTGAGCCAAAGATGATGTCATCAACATACACTTGGACAAGAATGACATCATCCTTTATTCTGTAGATGAACAGTGTGTTGTCAATTCTTCCTCTGACAAACTTGTTTTGGATCAGGAAGGCTGAAAGAGTTTCATACCATGCCTTGGGTGCTTATTTCAGTCCATAGAGGGCTTTGTTCAGCTTGTAGACATGGTTAGGGTATTCACTACTTTCAAAACTAGGAGGCTGTTGTACATAAACATCTTCTTTGATGTTACCATTCAGGAATGCACTTTTAACATCCATTTGGTAAACTTTAAAGTTCATGTGAGTTGCATAGGCAAGGAAGATCCTGATGGCTTCCATTCTAGCAACAGGTGCAAAGGTTTCCTCATAGGCTATACCTTCCTGTTGATTATTTCCTTTGGCAACCAGTCTTGCTTTGTTTTTGATGACTGTGCCATTCTCATCAGTCTTGTTCTTAAAGACCCATTTCATACCAATGATTAAAACACCCTGGGGGCATTCAACAAGGGTCATGACATCATTTCTGTCAAATTGTTCCAATTCATCTCTCATGGCCTGGACCCAGCTTTCATACGTCAGGGCTTCTTTAACATTTTTAGGCTCAATCTTTGAGAGATAGTCAGCATAAAGACATATATTGGCAGTGGCAGCCTTAAGTTTGGCAGCCTTGCTTCTTGTGAGCATGCCTTCAGTGGGTTCACCAATGATGTTCACAAGCTCAATGATTTTGGATCTAGTCCAGCTATCCTGAGGTTTGGGATAAGGATTTGAGCTTGAAGGAGCCTGATTAGGTTCAGACTCAGGAACATGAGGTGACTCATCAATATGTGCTTCAGTGACAACTGTAGGAACAATTTGTTCTGTGGGTTCCTGAACATTTTGTTTAGTGGTGTCAGTCTCATTTGAGACAGGCTGAGTTTCTATGAACTCACTGATAGGTGGTGGGGATGATGTAATAGGAGACATCAGCATCAGCTTGGTATTGAGTTGAGGGATTGTTCTCAAGATGATACTCATCAGGAGGATATCTTGATGAATCATCAATACCAATCTCTTCTACTGAGGAATTTGAGAACCTGATGGATTCAGTGCTCTCATCAACAGTAATGTGATAAGTTTCCTCAGTTTGCTGTCTCCTTGTGTTGAACACTCTGAAGGCTTTAGAAACTAGGGAATATCCCAGGAAGTATCCATCATCAGCTTTGGCATCAAATTTACCTAAGTGATCCTTGTGGTTATGTATAAACACAGGACACCCAAATACATGAAAGTAGCTGATGTTAGGAATCCTTCCTTTGAATATTTCATAAGGAGTCTTGTTATGCCTTTTCACAATGATTGACCTATTTTGAGTGTAGCAGGCTGTTTTAACTGCCTCAGTCCAAAAGTGTTTAGAGAGGACTGTGCCATTTAACATTGTTCTTGCTGCCTCAATGAGTGTTCTATTTCTCCTTTCAGCTACTCCATTTTGTTCAGGAGTAAAGAGAGAAGTGAAATTTTGAGAAATTCCTTTCTCATCACAAAAACACTCAAGGTCTTGGTTTTTGAATTCAGTGCCATTGTCAGTCCTGATCTGTTTAACTTTGACATCATTTTGATTTTCAATGTTTCTGACAAATGACATGATTGTTTCAGCTGCCTGACTCTTTTTGGTCAGGAAGTAAACCCAAGTATATCTTGAGTATTCATCCACTATGACCAGAGTATACTTCTCATGGTGAATGGACATTGGACTGACAGGTCCAAAAAGGTCCATATGAAGAAGATGTAGGCAGCTTTTGATGGAAAAGGTTTGTTGATGTTTTTGAAGTTAAGATGAGAGAGTCTCCTATGCCATAGCCAGTTGATTGTCTCACTTGCCTTAGAGAATAGACAAGTCCCATTTTGAGTTAGGGATGACATGTCAAGGACATATACATCATCCCTTCTAGGGGCAATCAACACAACTTCCTTATTGGCATTAAAGATGGTCCCTCTCTTGTCATCAAACTGAACTATGTATTTGGCATCACATAGTTGGGAAACACTTATCAGGTTGTACTTCAGACCATTAACATAAGCTATTCTTGTAAAAACTATACCATTGCAGTTTACTGAGCCATAACCTTCAGTGGGAGCTGATGAGTTATCACCAAATACCACTTTGGGTCCTGGTTCTTCCACATATTTGTGCAGAAAACTTTTCACACCAGTCATACTTCTGGAGCATCCACTGTCAAGATGTCAAGTAGGTACCTTGATGTGTTTCTGCACAAACAGTAAACTGGGTTTGTTTTTCTTGTTGACCCACTTTCTAGTGGGCTTAGTCCTCAGGGACTTTTTAAACTCAGTTAGTGAATCATGGTCTGAAGTTGTGTGACCTGAGCTTCCACATGTTTTACATTTTGTGGAGGTTGATGCCTCAGGTGACTGAGAAGTGTTGGTTTGGTTTTTCCATCTGGACTGAATCACTTTGTCATGCCCCCTGGTTTCATGGGAGGGATCTCCACAGATGTCACAGCATTCTTTCATCATACAATCATCAGGAAGATGATCATTGAAACCACAGTGAGGACATGGAGAAAGGCTTAGCCTTCAGTCTTTGTTTGGAAGGTGTGGCATACTGATAGCCTTGGGTTTTGTATAGACCTCTTGCCTTTAAAGAAGCAGTGTGGGGGATATGATCACAAGTTCTGTGGTCCTCTTGTTTGCATATCATACAAAACAGGACTCTGTAGCATTTATCAGTGCTGTGATTTGGATAATTGCACAGTTCACATCTCCCTGAGGGTCTGGGTGTGATTTTTGGTTTGGAAGAACCTGAGGATACTGAGGGCTTTGTTGATTTTGAGTCAGAGTTTTTCTCAGTAGACTCAATTTTCTCACTCAGCATCCTGACAAGTTCAGCAAGCTGATCAACCTTTGAATCAGTGCTTTCAGGCTTCACTTCAGTTTTTACTGAAGGTTTTTGGTGTTCAGTTGGTGCAGGAGTGGGTCTTTTCAGAATAGTCCTTCCTAATCATGATTTCTCTTTAGGATAGTGTGGTTGAAAGACTAATGGTGCAAGGTCAGAATTGGGTTCTGCTCCCTGAAGTTGTTTCAGTGGAGGGAGTGATGAATCAGACTTAGACTCAGTGATGGACTCAGTAGGACTAAGTTCATCAGTGACTCCTAGCAGCTCCTTGATAGCCTGACTTTCAGGCTCCAGGATTCTTCCAGTGTTAAAATTTGGCAATTTACTATCAGGATTGTTTCTTTCAATCCAATCACTGGGTTTGGGAGCTAGTTCTTTGCTAGAGAGTATGTTGGTTAATAGAAAAGTTGTGGAATGGCTACTCTCCCCAGAAACTTCAGTGAGTTGATCATCACCCAGACCAGCCTTATTGGGGCTGGGTGAGAGACTCATTGTTTCGTAAAGTTTGGGGTTTTTCTGAGTCCATTTCCAAATAATTTCCTTTTCTTTCTTAAGTTCTTCCTGAAGAGCTTGATTTTGTTTTACAAGTTCAGAGTTTTGAATTTGAAGTGTAACACTTTCAAGCTTGGCTTGTTTTAAGGCAAGTAATTCATCTCTACAATGATTTAATTCAAAACTCAGTTTGTTAAATTTTGAAAACAAATTAAGTCTTTGCTCTTCAACATACTTAAGATCAACATTAATATAATCTAAGTAAGATTTCCAATCATCATTATCATCCATAGAAAGTAAAAGATTTACCTTTCTCTTAGTGATGTTGACCCATTCTCCATTTCTTGCATGACTCTTCCCCACAGCAAGTTTGTTGTCTTCTGACAGAGCCATCAGGGCACTGATGTGAACTTCATCATCATCAGAGGACACTTCAACCTCATCCCAGTCATATGTTTCAGCTACAAGCCCTTTGTTTTTGGCTTGAGTAGGCTTTGGAGCCTGAGGAGGCTGAGAGACTGTTGAGGATGATTCAAGAAGGGCAAGTTTAGCTTTTGCCTTTCTGTACTTGGCTTCAAAGTCAATTTGAGGAACTTTTTCAAATCTTTGACTAGACTGAAGCATTTTTGGTTGAAATTTGCTGGGGCCTGAAAAAGAGTTATTTCCTGAAAATTTGAAATATGGTTCTGAGGTTGTTTTTGAAAAACAATCTTTAGCAAAATGCCCCATTTTGCCACATTTAAAGCATTCAGTGTTGTCATTTGCTTTAGAAGGAAATTTGTTTTTCTTAAAAAACCTTTTTGAATTAGCAAGGAGTGCTCTTTCATGAAATTCAATTTGAAGATCATTAAGATACTCCTCACTGGTTCTTTGGTCAACCTCATCATCAGATCCATCCTGAAAATCCTGCACAACACCTTTTGAATAGAAAGCAGTTGATATGGGTGTAATTGTCAAGGCCTTTTTGGTCTCCTGAGCTTTACCAAGGTATCTCCTGGTGATAAGATTGTCTTCATAGACAAACTTCCCATAGATGGCAGGGAGCTCAAGGTTCTGAATGTGGTTTGCATTTCTCAATCCCTGAGAGAAGTTTAACCACTTCTCAGGGAGACTGTTGACAAAACCAACATTGATTTCATGTTTTGACAGTATAACACCATCATTGGTCAGCTCATTCAGGAGGGTCTTATACCGAGTATAAGTCTCAGAGAGACTTTCAGAATCCTTGGCCCTGAAGGTGTTGAATTCAAGCTTCAGGTCCATGATTCTATTCTCTTTGGTATCAGAAGGCCCTTCATAGCTATGAACCAGGTCAGTCCATGTCTGCTGGGCAGTGGGACAGTTGATCACTGATTCCATTATATCATCAGGAAGGCATGATATAATGATGCTTTTCAGGCGCTGGTCTTGATTGACCACCCTTCTTTCATCTGGGGTCCACTAAGCTTCAGGTTTGATTAAACCTTGGGCAGTTGTTGGGACATATGGACCCTCATTAATCAATTTGATGTAATAAGGTTCCATCCCAGTTAAGTAGCAAAGCATTTGCTTTTTCCACTTATTAAATTTTCCAGCTTCAAGTCGAGGGGCAGTTGCTGAATAACTTCCACCCTTTTTATCAACAAGCTGGGGAACATCTATGTCAGTCATAGTGGGATCTTGATTTTAAAAACTTGAGCACTCTTAGGTTTTGAAAACAGGTTTAAGTTTTACAAATCAGAAGCTCTGATACCACTTGTTGGTCCCTTTTACTTGGTTATCAGTAATTAAAAAACTAAAGTAACCAAGTTATATGACTTGAACACAAATGTATGAAAATGAATAACAATAAAGTAACGTAAAAATAAGAGACAATATTTTCCAACGTTTAATTCTTTATTAGAAGTTAATCACAAAGAATCGTACCCAAGTGTTTGCGGAATAACACTTGGGATTGAAAACGACAAGTATTGTATAGACTCCTCACTAAACTCAAACTATGTTGAGTGACAACTTAAATTACCCACTGAGCTATCTCAGGGGCTTGTGTTGTTCTTTGGAGGAGTAAAGTGGTTTGTGAATGCTTTGCATTAATTGCACAAACTTGTCAACTTTTACTCCTCACATTTGCTTCCTATTTATATACAAGTATAGAACAACTAAATATACATTGGACCTAAAGCTTCCTTAACAATATCTTGAAAGATATTATTCTTCTGGAAAGGAACCTTCATTGAGTTAGGTCCAAAAGCCACTTTCTGATGACAGACTAGTTTTAACCATTTTGAGAAAGTTTGACATTAAAGTGATAAAGCACTTTAATAAAGCAGCTCAGACTTTCCCGCCCAGTCCCGCCAAAACTTCAGTCTTCTTGTCATCAGAATGCTCTTGACGCTGTCAGGTACTGTTCCTGACCGACGTCGTTGTACCGATAAAAAATAAACCTAATTACCTTATGCTAGATAGGGCAAGCGGGTATCGTATCCACGAGGAGTATGTGGTTTTAATTTAAGTTTTGGGGTGATCACTGATCAATAAAAGTTTTGGTTTTGAAAATTTAATATCTAATATGCTACTAAAAGTAAATAAGCAAATGAAACTATTAATTAACTAGAAATAAAAAGTAAATTAACTAATAAAAATTAAATAAGCAAATAAAAAGTAGAATTTGTAAACAATTAGGTAGAAAAACAATCCCTCCCGGCTCCGATATATTGATATGACTAAGTTACGGATTATTAATAATGTTTGCTTTGTATCAATTGAAAAGGACAATTTTGGGCATAAGTTATGTTCACCACATGAATCGTCTTAATCCCTAAACTAGTTGGACTCGGCACGACTCATTGACTAGCAATAACATATCTCATAATAATCCTATCAACTAATTTTATAATTACTCAAATGAAAAATTATGGGTACAAATTATGTTTACCATACGACCGTCTTAACCCCTATACTAATTAGGCTTGGCACAATCGTTGACTCGCAATAATATGTCTCACAAAAATTCACCAAATAATTATATTAAAACATTAAAATCAACAAAAAATATGCATTAAAATTATATGAATTAATGTTTGGCAAACAAAATAAAATCCGTAAACATGATAAAACTAAATATATCATTTATCGGGAGAGATTACAAAAAGGTCTAGCCGCTCATCACGTTGGTAGACACAGTCTCTGTTTCGGCTTGCATGTTACCCATGTACCACGTACTGTATATTGAATCAAAGGATTAAATCCTTTTCTACAAATTCACGTTCGCCGAGACAATATAATAACTTATATTGAATATAAATTTGACAGTGGTCTTCGAATGAAAGTAACAAATGGCGGCCGGCTTTCTTTTGTTTTTCTCTGTGTCGAGTGATATATATATCCCAAGGGTTTTTTTAACCCTCCTTTGTTTCTTCACGTCAAAGCCAAAAAGGACCAAGCACAAAAGCCTTGGGCTTTCTTTCTTGCTGCGCCAAGTCATAGGCCAAAAGAAGTTCATTGGCCACTTTCTCATTTAATAAAATTGAGCCCAAATGTTGAATAATAAATCAAACCACGAGCTGCTCTTTCAAGCAAATAAACGCATGAGTTGACTTCAGATTTTCATGCATTTTATCACATAAAAATAGAGATATATTTTTTCTCTTTCCGTGTCCTTTTGAATCACCTAAAACGGAGCTCGGACGAAAAAGTTATGACCAAAATAAGGCAACAATCTCCAAATCTCTCATGTACGCTTGTAATATCCCGACTTTAGCTCCTTTTTGTGCATAGCCTACATAATCACAAAACACCCTCAAAGTACATGTATAACAACGAATAATGATGCAACAATGCGTAATTAACATGCTATGAGGTGTATGTAAAATACACCGATCAAACCTCCCCAACTTAACCCTTACTCGTGCCGAGGAAGAAATCTACTGTATCTTAGCATGTTAATTACATAATTTTTAATCATACCATTGAAATTCCATCAAAAAGATCAAATTCAACCTAGTACACTAATAACCATCCTATGTGACCAATAATCCAAAACGATTACCAATATTTTTGTCCTTCTTAAACACTCAAGATAACCGTTCTCATTGGTTCCATTTACTTTATGTTTCATATAATTAACCATGTGCCCAACATACTTAATGCACCCCTATAATCAATCTAAACATCGATCCAAAACAAGAGGTGAGAATACCTTACACCTTTTATAATACCGGAGTTTTTATACCATAGGAGCAAACTTTTTAAGAGCACATAAGCCATCATACATTAGCTTACACATTTCACTTTTTGCACATGAATTTTACTTCATATTTCATTTTTTTTTTCATTTTTTTTTCCTTTTTTTTTTTTTTTTTTTTTTTCATAACATACATAAGCTCCTTTTTTAGCCATCCGGAACCGTTTCTTATACATGTCATCCCGAATGCTTTATACACTCCTTTTAAGGATGATATAAAAACCAATCATTCGGACGTATGAATATCTATCTTATAGGTGCATACTAAGATACATCGGCACATGGGAACCGGTTAATTTAGTCCATTTTAATTAAACGGGAACATCTATGCTTTGTGCCTACTGGTATATCATATGATGAAATTATCTACCACATAGTCTAATTAATCAATGTACTAGCTTACACCAACCTTCCTGATTTCATTAACAACAATACAAGGATTGGGTTATTTCACATAAAATTGTCTCAGCTAAAAGTGCAATGCTATCCATCATAAGAATTGGCGTCTGACTCATGCTAACAACTAAAATATCACCTTGCGCGGGTGACGAATCAGATAGGCAAGCCCAGCATATGACTACCACCAATAATTATGACAGTTCTCCAACTTTTTTCTATGGCCACCTTGCGCGGGTGACAAGCCGGATAAGATCAATTTAAGTGTCCTAACCTAACTATTACATTACCATATTTCATATTATATTATTTTACTTTCTTCCTGTTCTAAGCAAAAGTAAGTAGGGAAATTCGATAGGGTATGGTTTGATCATCTACTAATTATACATATGCCTAACTACATGCAAACCATCAAATTATTTTTATAACCAAATTATACAATGGAATCGGGTGCACCTTATAATCATGGCTGGATCTTCTTGTTTGCTTCAATAAGTCATCCACAAGCTGATCTTCAGAATCTGCAAACACTTAACAAATATATGTAGAAGAAACTTCCACATCCAATAATGTGACTTCATTTTTTTTTTTTTTTAATTTTCAATTTTTCCAAAAATCACATTTTGACTCATTTTAACCACAATTTCACGCAAAAACATGTAACACATGTGACACCCCCTCCCCAACTTAAAGCATTGCATTGTCCCTAATGCAAAAAAAAAAAAAAAAAAAAAAAAAAAAAAAAAAAAAAAAAAAAAAAAAAAAAAAAGTTGAAATTTTGGTTAAAAATCACTTTGACAAACTCACACAACACAAAAAACTAACTCACTTTCGTAGGAATCACGGTTGCATTTAGCGTATGCAACAAGCCTTTTAAACCACTTGGTAGCCCGAGTAGACGAGTTTAGTCTCGTGAGGGTCTGTAGTGAACACACCCACAAAGTTTTTAACACAAAAAAAAATAAATAAAAAAATAAAAAAAAAAATAGAAAGAACATACACATGCACAACAACACACGGGTTGCCTCCCGCGAAGCGCTAAGTTTACCGTCATCAGCCAGACATAACTCAGTGGAGCTATTGAGACGGTTGGAGTGGTTCCAAATAAACCACATCAACCGAGTCCTTATGATCACTCTCCAACACAACATACGGCTTCAGACGGTGTCCACTGACTTTAAACGACTCTCCACCCACCATACTTTTTATTTCAATGGCTCCATATGGAGAGACCTGAGTCACAACGTATGGACCTATCCATTTACTTCTCAATTTTCCCGGAAATAGCTTAAGTCTAGCATTGAATAGCCAAACTTTCTGACCTACCAAGATGGATTTCTTGGTGATGTGTCGGTCATGAAAAGCCTTAGTTTTCTCCTTATAAATCCGGGAGTTCTCATAAGCATCGCGTCTAATCTCATGTAATTCAGATAATTGAAGTTTCCTAGAATTACCCACATTATTTAAGTCCATATTAACTTGCTTAATTGCCCACTCAGCTCTATGCTCTATCTCAACCGGTAAATGACACGCCTTGCCATATACCAACATATATGGTGACATCCCAATAGGGGTCTTAAAAGCCGTCCTATATGCCCACAAGGCATCATCTAACCTCAGGGACCAATACTTCCTATCGCTACGAACGGTCTTTTCTAATATTCGCTTAATCTCCCTATTAGATACTTCCACTTGTCCACTAGTCTGTGGGTTATAAGGGATAGCTATTCTATGATTAACCCCATAGTGTTTCAATAACTTTCCAAATTTGAAGTTCTTAAAATGGGAACCCCCATCACTAATGATGGCCTTGGGGATTCCATGCCTAGCAAAGATGTTTTTCTTGACAAACTTAAGAACTACACTATGGTCATTTGTTCTTGTAGCTTCAGCTTCTACCCATTTAGAGACATAATCAACGGCCACAAAAATGTACACATTACCATGGGAGGTAGGGAATGGTCCCATAAAATCAATACCCCACACGTCAAATATCTCAACAACAAGTATGGGATTCATAGGCATCTGATCATGGCTTGAAATCCCACCAACTTGCTGGCAACGAGTACATGCTTTCACAAAAGACTAGGCATCCTTGAATATAGTCGGCCAAAAGAAGCCGCTTTGCAGGACTTTGTGCCCAGTTTTCGTCGCACCAAAGTTTCCCCCACACGCATAAGAATGGCAATGAGCCAATATGTCCATATGCTCGTGATCGGGAACACATCTCCTAACCACTTGGTCAGCACATACTTTATAAAGCTCCAGATCTTCCCAAATATAATACTTCAATTGAGAAAAGAAGTATTTTCTTTGTTTTTTGGACCAGTAATCCGGAAGCTTTTTAACTGCAAGGTAGTTAACAATGTTTGCATACCAAGGGAGCTTAGAAACCTCAAATAAGCTTTCATCCGGAAAGCTTTCTTTGATCACGTCAGATGGGTTGAACGGTGGAGGGATAATCCTGGACAAATGGTCAGCAACCACATTTTCCGACCCCTTTTTATCCCAGATTTCAACATTAAATTCTTGTAAGAGCAGAATCCACCTAAGCAACCTCGGTTTTGTCTCTTTCTTAGTCAATAAATGTTTTAAGGCACTATGATCCAAAAATACTATCACCTTAGGGTGCCCCCAAATATATGACCGGAACTTATCAAGAGCAAAAACCACGACTAACAATTCCTTTTCAGTAATGGTGTAATTCATTTGAGCTTCTGAAAAAGTCTTACTAGCCTAAAAGATTACAACGGGTTTCTTATCAGTCCGTTGTCCTAGCACCGCCCCAGCGGCATAATCACTCGCATCACACATGATCTCGAAAGGCTTCGACCAATCAGGTGATTACAGAATCGGGGCTTCTACAAGATTTTGCTTAATCATATTGAATGAATTAAGACATGATTCATTAAAGTCAAATCGTGCCTCTTTTAAGGGTTAATTACAAAGAGGCTTTGATATAGCACTAAAATCTTTAATAAATCGCCTGTAGAATCCTGCATGACCAAGAAAAGATCGCACAGCTTTAACGTTATTGGGAGGGGGAAGGGTTGAAATTATTTGCACCTTGGCACGGTCAACCTCAAATCCTTTTTCAGAAACGACATGCCCTAATACAATTCCTCACGAACCATGAAATGGCTCTTCTCCCAACTAAGCACTAGATTAGTTTCAGTGCATTTTTTTAGCACACTTTCAAGCTGACCCAAACAACTTTCAAAGGATTGACCAAAGATGGAGAAATCATCCATAAATATCTCTACCGATTCTCTAACCATGTCCGAAAAGATGCTCATCATGCACCGCTGAAAGGTAGCGGGTGCATTACACAGACTGAATGGCATTCAGCGGAATGCAAATGTCCCATAAGTACATGTAAAAGTGGTTTTGGCCTGGTCATCAGGATGGATGGGTATTTGATTATACCTGGAGTACCCATCCAAAAAGCAATAGAACTTCTGACCAGAAAGCTTCTCAACTATTTGGTCAATGAAATGTAGTGGAAATGATCTTTAGAAGTGGCATTATTCAGCTTACAATAATCTATGCACACTCTCCAACCGGTCACTGGTCGGGTGGTGTGTTTTTCCCCACTCTCAGTTTCCACAATAGTGATACCAGCCTATTTAGGCACTGTTTGTGTAGGACTTACCCATTTACTATCCGAGATGGGATAGATGATACCAGCATCTAGCCATTTGAGAACTTCCTTCTTCACTACCTCCTTCATATTAGGATTCAAGCGCCTTTGCGCATCTCTTGATGGCTTAACATCTAGGTCCGTAACAATTCGGTGCATACATAATGAAGGACTAATTCCTTTCAAGTCAGTAATTGTCCATCCTATTGCTGATTTATACTTAGAAAGCACTTCCAAAAGTGTTGCCTCTTGTGATCCAGAAACATCAGAAGCAATAATAACGGGTAAAGTATTGTTAGGACCTAGGAAAGCATATTTGAGATTTGTTGGCAAAGGTTTTAGCTCAAGAGTTGGAGGCACCTCTAGCGACGGCTTTGTAGCCGTGCCAAAATTAGCAGGCGAGGGCTCCACTTTATAAGACCAAGGTGGTTTTTGATGGACCAAAGAACTGACCAAACACTCTTGAATCTCTTGTACTTCAGCAATATCAAGAATCTCCTCATTCTCACTAGTTAGATACAATTCTAAAGGATCATCATCAAGCATATGGGGTGTATGCTTTTGGACTTCCTCATCGATCACATCCACCTGGTAACATTCATTCATAATAGGAGAATTCACATAATTAAACACATTTAATCTTAGCTTCTTATTACCAAATGCAATATCCATGGCGCCAGTTCGACAATTAATCCTAGCATCTATCATGGCTAGGATTGGTTCGCCCAAGAATAATGGTTGATTGAACATCCATATATGGTGACTCGGTGTCCATAACAAAGAAGTCAACTGGGTAATAGAAGTCATCAACTTTCACAATAACATCCTCTAAGATACCTCTAGGAATTTTAGTAGATCGATCAGCTAAGGAAATTATAGTGTCAGTCTTACGAAGAGTTCCTAAGTCATACTTATCGACCAAACTAGCAGGAAGGATGTTGATACTAGCACCGAGATCAAGGAACGCCTTCTTAATGGCAATATTTCCCACCACAACTAAAATCAATGGTGCTCCAGGATCTTTGAATTTGGGAGGAAGAGAGCTAGATAAGACTGCACTGACATGCTCAGTTAGATCAATCTTTTTAGGCAAAGTTGCCTTCAGCTTCCTCTTTTGGGTACACAAGTCCTTTAAAAACTTGGCATATGCAGGAATTTGCTTGATAGCATCAATAAGCGGGATATTGATCTTTACTTGCTTGAACGTCTCCCACATATCCTCAGAATGAGGACTCTTTTTAGCCAATCTTGCAGATGCCGATTTTTCCAAAGCTACGGGGTAAGGAGTGGTTGTGCTTGACACACCACCCTCCCCAACTTTGGGTGATTCAGTAGCTTCAGGATTATGTGTTGGTGGTTTTGGAAATTCTTTTAACAAATCATTTACCAATTCAGAATCGGACTTAACATTATCAGCTTTTTTACCTTTAACAACATTTTCGTCATCAGTAACGAAATCCTCGACATCATTTGAAAAACCATGAACACTTGGAATTTTGATGTCATTGTTGTAGGTTTTACCATTTCGAAGAGATTTCACCATGTTCACATGCTCAGAACCACTTGGCTTATGCGTTGGATTGAGATTGGGATAGCTTGGAAGCTTACCCGCTTCTCGTTTGTGCACCTCTTCGGCCAACTGCCCCAGTTGTCTCTCAAGATTTACTACAGATTTGGAGAGGGACTCAAACTTTAGGTTTGCACCTTGATTAGACTTGGCCAACTCGCTTAGGATCAAATCAAACTTTTGGTCAACATTGGATTGTTGGCCATTGCTTGAACCTTGACCGTAATTTTGGTATTGATGTGGCCTTTGTTGGTAGGAGCTTTGTTGTTGGGTATTGTTAGGGCGACTATCGTCATCCTTCCAACGAAAGTTGGGATGATTACGCCATCCAGGATTGTAACTTTCGTAGAATGGGTTGTTTCGTGGACGGTTTCCATAAACTCCATTTACCTCCTCATTCGATGGCATACCCCAATTTTGACAATTATTGGCAGAATGCCTAGGATCACCACACATTGAGCACGTATCATGCGACACATTTGAGGCACCTTTTCCTAGATTTTTCAACAAAAGATCAACTTTCTTACTTAACTCGCTAATTTTAGAATTTGTGCCAGATTGGTTAGACACAAAATTGGCGGAAGATGTGTGGTTGTTGGTTCGATCCACCGAAGCTTGGGTCTTGGAACCCTTGCTCAGCTTTTCAAAAAACTCCCATTCTTCCTCCATGGGCCATGAGAAAAATGTTCCCCACTAGTTGCCATCACAAATTGTTGGTTATGATAATCCAACCCATCATAGAAGATTTTGACAAGCTCCCATTTTGGGACATCATGGTGAGGGCAAGTTCTTAACAACTCTTTTAGCCTACTAAAAGCTTCATGAAACTGCTCGCCTGGGATTTGACGAAATGATTTTATCTTATTCCTAATGGCAGCAGTTTTACTTATAGAATAAAATTCATCAAGAAACGTGGATTGCATTTCAAACCATGATTTAATACTACCTGGTTCGAGAGATGTGAACCAGGCCTTAGCTTAATCTTTAAGAGAAAAAGGAAAAAAGGCGAAGTCTTACCCCATCCTTAGTGGTGTTACTAACTTGATATGTGTCTGCAATGGAGAAGAATTCCCGCAGATGTGCGTACGGCTCCTCATGACCTCTAAACACGGGTAAGATCGCTATGAGGTTCGGCTGGATCTTGAAGTTGCTCACAGCCCCATTAGCCGCAACCGGATAGACAATCGACGAGGGGTCCTCGTAGTTCCCGGGCCTGTAGTAGGAATCCACACCCCGAGGTGGGGATTCTGGTATGGCGGCATCGTCGTCACCTGGCATTTTCGTAAAAAGCCCTTCTAAACCTGCAAAATCAAGGTTAGAAGAAAACTGTCTAGCTGCTTTCCTCCTCAACATTGCACTTCTCTCTACCTCGGGATCGTAAGCTAACGGTGATGTACGTCCCGATCTACGCGTGCGCATACACTAACCTGCACACTTAAAACCAACAAAAAAAACAAACAAACAAAACAAAGAAAAAGAAAATCTTTTTGCATTTTTGATTTTAAAACTATTAACAAAAACTTAAACCAAAAGTGCACTCACTCCCCGGCAGCGGCGCCAAAATTTGACCGACGTCGTTGTATCGATCAAAAATAAACATAATTACCTTATGCTAGATTGGGCAAGCGGGTATCGTATCCACGAGGAGTATGTGGTTTTAATTTAAGTTTTGGGGTGATCACTGATCAATAAAAGTTTTGGTTTTGAAAATTTAATATCTAATATGCTACTAAAAATAAATAAGCAAATGAAACTTAAAAATGAAACTATTAATTAACTAGAAATAAAAAGTAAATTAACTAATAAAAATTAAATAAGCAAATAAAAGTAGAATTTGTAAACAATTAGGTAGAAAAACAATCCCTCCCGGCTCCGATATATTGATATGACTAAGTTACGGATTATTAATAATGTTTGCTTTGTATCAATTTGAAAGGACAATTTTGGGCATAAATTATGTTCACCACATGAATCGTCTTAATCCCTAAACTAGTTGGACTCGGCACAACTCATTGACTAGCAATAACATATCTCATAATAATCCTATCAACTAATTTTATAATTACTCAAATGAAAAATTATGGGTACAAATTATGTTTACCATACGACCGTCTTAACCCCTATACTAATTAGGCTTGGCACAATCGTTGACTCACAATAATATGTCTCACAAAAATTCACCAAATAATTATATTAAAACATTAAAATCAACAAAAGATATGCATTAAAATTATATAAATTAGTGTTTGGCAAACAAAATAAAATCCGTAAACATGATCAAACTAAATATATCATTTACCGGGAGAGATTACAAAAAGGTCTAGCCGCTCATCACGTTCGTAGACACAATCTCTGTTTCGGCTTGCATGTTACACATGTACCACGTACTGTATATTGAATCAAAGGATTAAATCCTTTTCTACAAATTCACGTTCGCCGAGACAATATAATAACTTATATTGAATATAAATTTGACAGTGATCTTCGAATGAAAGTAACAAATGGCGGCCGGTTTTCTTTTGTTTTTCTGTGTGTCGAGTGATATATATATATCCCAAGGGTTTTTTTAACCCTCCTTTGTTTCTTCACGTCAAAGCCAAAAAGGACCAAGCACAAAAGCCTTGGGCTTTCTTTCTTGCTGCGCCAAGTCATAGGCCAAAAGAAGTTCATTGGCCACTTTCTCATTTAATAAAATTGAGCCCAAATGTTGAATAATAAATCAAACCACGAGCTGCTCTTTCAAGCAAATAAACGCATGAGTTGACTTCAGATTTTCATGCATTTTATCACATAAAAATAGAGATATATTTTTTCTCTTTCCGTGTCCTTTTGAATCACCTAAAACGGAGCTCGGACGAAAAAATTATGACCAAAACAAGGCAACAATCTCCAAATCTCTCATGTACGCTTGTAATATCCCGACTTTAGCTCCTTTTGGTGCATAGCATACATCATCACAAAACACCCTCAAAGTACATGTATAACAACGAATAACGATTCAACAATGCGTAATTAACATGTTATGAGGTGTATGTAAAATACACCGATCAGTTCCCAGCAAGGAAAATTAAGACTTTGCCGTTTTCTTCACTTTTATGCTCAAAAAACGTCCAAAATGATTCTTTTTCCAGAATTCACTCCAAAAGTACCTAAAATCACAAAAGGAACGATTTAGGGCAATATTTGATCAAATAAATTCAAATTCCGACTTAAATGACCCCCTAAAAACGGATCATTTTTCGCCTCATCATATACCCTTACACTTGAGATTTGCTTGTCCTCAAGTAAATACGCTTTTATTCTAGTCAAAATACAAGTTAGGGGTCATTTAACACTAATATAAAAGTAATTACAATAAATAATCATTCCACTAAAGACCAAAGACAAGCACAGAGGTCATACACTAGCACCTCACAAATAGTGTTTAGATACTCACATCTCTCGGGTGTAATAAAGTATATATCACAATATGGAAATGGAAAACATCTCTCACTACCTGTCATAGCAAAACAGATTACCGTAGGCTTGGGAAAGGATCAAACTTCCACCACATGGCGTAAGCATCTATGATAAACTATCAAAAAGGACTTTTTAAAGGGTTATAACGTTATGTGTAGGGATATGGAATACACGGTTTTGTTGGATATAGGCAATCTTTACTGGTGGCGAGTTAATCATCTTGGTTAATTACATGTACAATATGGCGTTGCTAAGCCAAGACTAGACTCGACTTCAGCTAATAAATAAAAAATAACAAAAACATAAAATAAACATAGAATGAAACGGGATGGTAGTCCGTATGTATTTTTATTTTATTATTTTTTTTTTTTTTTTTTTGCGCATACACTTTTACCCTACCATCCAAAATAATACATTACAGGGAATGAACATTCCCCTTACAATTGAATTTTTACATACTTTACAGTAAACTAATCTAATGACTCGAATTAAGAAAATCAAAACACTTGGAGTACTTTTAAGATTAACGTACATATGTGGGTAATAAAATGATGTTCTTCCCTATTACTCCATAACAATAAGTACTTTACCCATGAGTCCCAATCGTCCCAAAACAATATGTACAAGGATATGACTCGACTTAGCAACCATGTAATCAATTAGATAATTAACTAAGAGTTTACACATATAACAATAATGCACTAAAGATGAGTGCATACGCGGAAGGCTAAGGCGATTTGGGTGTACATTTAAGTGGGTTGTAACAAATTCTTCCTTTAAGTAAGATGCTTAAAGTTAGAAACGAAAAGATAGGCTCGGAGGGGTGTAGTAGGGGTTTCATGTACTAAAAATGAGTACAACGCTAAGGTGTGGGAAAAATTAGTTGACTTTACTAGCCAAGTAATATGACTTAAATGGTCAAGTAATTATGATATGGGTTTAACACAAGGGTGATCATAATGCCTCTTATCATGTATTTTCAAGGGTGATACGGACTTAACTCCAATGCTTGTACATTATCTTGCTTATGGAGATTCTTTGTTGACTGGACCCGAAATGTATTTTCAAGCAATTAAGTATTGAAAATCCTTATAGATCATCAATATATAAGTATAAAAGCATGGATAACATGCATAAAAATATATATATAATGAGCGTTATTAATCCCCACACTTAAATCTTTGCTTGCCCTCAAGCAAATCTTATGGGAAAAAAAATTAAAAAGAAGTTCCTAATTGACAAAAGGAAAGAAAAAAAATTTTTAATGTAATGAAATTATTGAAAAATATTTTTTGCTTTTTGTAAGAAAGTCGCAAGAAGTGCAAGCACCCCTACACTTAAAGGTTTGCTTGTCCTCAAGCAAATGAAAAAAACAAGTTTTACAAAAAAAACATTTTGAAAAATATTTTTGGATTTTTAATATGTGAACACAGAGATGTTTGACAATACTCAATGATTCTTAAACTAGGATAACATGACTAAACACCTCACGAATAAAGAAAAGTATAATTCACTCACACTCAGTATTTATATGATGGGGAATATAAGGAAATCACACTCAATTGCTCAGACATGATTAATTAAATTACTATATGCTTGTAAAAGAAACAAAACTGCACCGACATAGCGTAAACACTAGGTATAAATATCAAAAGAGGTATTTTATTTGGGTTATAATGTTAGGCTAAGGGTTAATAAGGGTAAGGCATGGAAAATATTTACTATAATCGGTTTAAAAGAAAAATAAAAGTGTCGAAAAACCCATGTTTCTAGTCACGACTCATACCACAAACCCATGAATTATTCAACATCCCAACCTCTAGCATCACTATACTTGGCAAACAAACAACATTCCAACTCTTATTTGTCACTCATCATTTTTTTTTATTCCTTTTTCTTTTTCTCTTTTTTTTCCGATACTTTTTTTTTTTTTTTCGCTATAACCACACAATCAACAATTCTCCCACACCTAATATAAGCATACACCACAAAAATACAAATATGAAACGGGCCCTCTTCATCTTCGTTGAAATGGTACAACACTTGTAACAAGCGCGAATGAACTATTAAACAAAAATCATTCGAACAACCAAGCAACTATCAACCAACCATTAGACTTTCGACATAGGGTAACGCTAGGATAAATGTTATATAATTTTGTATTTTTATTTAGTGGATGTAAGAAATGGAAAGGGATGGCTATGCAGGTTTAACTAGGGATATCTAGCACTAAAGATGAATGCTACAGAAAGGTTTTATTGAGTGGTTAGCTAATCAGTGTAATTAGCTAAAAGAATAAATAATATGTTAAAATGGCCATTTGGGTTAAGTCTTAATTTGCCTCTTTATCATTTATAGATACCTATTTTAACCCTTTCTTAATGTATGGTTGGATATTTGTCTTGGTTGCTACATGTTAGATATTGTATATGTGTCATCTAACCTTGTTTTGTAGCAAGTACCATTACTCTATTCCTTAGTGTCCTCCAAACGAGGGGGAGTATACATTAAGGGGAGCATTTGCGATCTTTTTGCTTTGACAAAAAGGGGGAGAAATGAGATATAAATTCATACTAAAAACTTGTTAAAACTAATTTTTCACTTAAAATGAGTTTATATTTTGTTATCATAAAAAAATGGGAGATTGTTTATGCAAATAATGTACAAAAAATGTTATTTATATCTTTCGATAACTGTAAGTTTTGATGATAACAAAATGTGAAAACACTTTACGTCAAAATTAATGTAAACAAGTTTTTAGTCGAAATATTTCGTTTGGCCGTTTCTATGTAAATCACTCTAGGTAAGTACAAACAAATTTACAACTTGACAAATGATCAAAGAAGTGAATTTGTATTTCAAACTTCACATTTTTAATGTGACAAAATATTTTTTTTTTCAAACATACTCTTTACAAATTATTTTTGAATTATAAAGAAATGTTTTAACTGGAAAAATAAGTTTAAAAATCATAACTATTTTTCCTCTCAAATCAGCTCCAAACTTCCCCAAATAAACTTTCACCATTAAAAACAAAAACTGGAGCGTCCTTTGTCTGGCACGGTACCACGATACCACTAAATTTAGTGGTACCGTCTAGTGTTTAGTGGTATCGTCCCACTATAACGGGCAAATTTTTTCTGCCTCTGAATACCAGCCCACTTCACAATTTTTGGGCATCCTTTTTCACATAAAACTTTCTGAGTTTAATCCTCTTTTCACACTTACATTCCATTGATCATTAGTTAGTTTTCTTTTATTTAAAGAGTGATCCTTTCATCCAACCAAAGATCACCTTCATTCCTCTATTACCCAAGAGAAGAACACAAAGTATTAAGAAGATACAAGGTGTTAGAGTCTTTGTGTAGTGCACTTGCATTACTTGTTGTATCTTGATATACATCAAGTGTCATAGTCTTGTTTTGTCATCTTGTGTGGATCATTTTAATCTTGTTCAGATCTTGGAGATCTCTTGCAGCTAGTGTGGTAGTGTGTTGATCAAGTGAATCAAGAGTACGTGTGAGGATTGTGTCGATTGTGTGATAAGTAAGGATCATGTTGATCGTGTGATTAGTAAGAATCGTGCAGATTGTGTGAGAAATTAGGATGGTGTGGATCGTAAGTGAGATTGGTACTAGCTAGATTAGTACTCGACATTTAGCTTAGTGTCAGAAATTGTGATAAGCGACGTTGTACGGTTTTCTCCGCCTGATGGGAGCTTTGTTGACATAGTGCTTAGAACTCTCGAGTTGGGTACTCAAAGAGTGGAGTAGGGCGAAGAAGGGCTTCGTGACCGAACCACTATAAATCTCGTTGTTTCGGTTTGATCTTTCAATCTCATCTCCTTATACTTATTGTTCATATTAGATAGTATAGCTTAGTATTCATATTGGTGTTGATTGATTTAACAAAAGAATTGAATCAAAGTTTCTTTAAAAAGGAAAAACTTTTTTAATTAAGGAAAATAAATCGGAAAAACTATTCACCCTGTACAAGTGGACAAACCCGGACTACATACGTTGAGGACGATGAGCAAATGAATTGCTCGCCCCACCCTATTTAGCTCGCTCTATTAATTATCATTTTACATGCCTCAAACTTGTCATCACTTTTTCACAATCATAATGTACAAAACGTATCTCAAATATTACTAATGATTTGTTGGAAAAATTATGGTCAAATTTTTAGAATTGAATGACAATTAATGGTCATCATGTATACTAATGGGATTTAAGAACAATGTTAATGTTTGGTCAATTTTAACGACCGAATTAAGTGTGTGTTCATGAGCCATTAGTAACTTTAATAGTGACCGTGTCTTTTCCACCTCTCCTTTTACTTATAAATGAGAGTTTTTCTCATTTATCGAAACACACCGAAAACACATAAACTAATTCCTCTCCTTTGTTGTTGACTTTAATGTTGATTCATTTGGTATCGGTTGTAATAGAGGGAAGGCACGGTTTTGGTTCGCCTTGATAACCCGTTTATGCTAACGGAGTTATCCGTTGTTGTTGTATCCTGGGAGATAGATGTTCACGAATCTCAAGCACTGTGGAGAGGACGAATCTGTCTTAAGGAAAGTGTGAGCATCACACGCCTCAACATTTTCCTTGTTTGAGTTCTTTTGGGTCTAAACAATCAAACGGTTTACGGTACTATTTTCTACACTTTATATTTATTTCATTATTATCATGTTTGTCTCTTGTAGCAATATACACATAATATATACTACAATCTTAAGACAGACTCTTGTTTTGCTATTTCAGGCGGATATGAAATAAGAAAAGCATAGTTGATTTAGAACATTTTTTGAAGAAGAAAAAAATGGGCTAATAACTATTGCTGTTTTGGGGTCCATGTTACATAATGGACATCTTATTTGTTTTTAAGTGATAATATTGATAACAAATTACATGTTAGTAGTTTCATGTTGGACGATTTATATATTAGAAAATATATGAAATATGGAAGCTTTTTAATTTGTAAAATGGATAGATAAGTTTGGAGATAGAACGATAACCAATTATTGTTTTATTAATTAGGTGATTGCTTGAATACTCCTGTTTACTAGAGTCGCATGCTTAATTTTATGAAGCCTTGAGGATAGTTTCTAAAATTGTATGAATACTATTGTATATGTTAAGCAGCTAACTACTAATGTAGATGCTAATGGAATCATGAAATCCATATTACAATTTTGTTAAACAATACAAAACGTTTTATCGCTTAGTCAAACTATTTAACTAGTTTAAATGTATTGATGAGTATCAATAAATGGCATGTTAATGTTATGGTTTGGGTGATAAACAGTTTTGTGGACGTTAGTTTTATCTAAGTTATGTAAAACATTATTTTATATATAAGGAATCCATTTTGCCTAAAATCAAGAGAAAAAAGATTTTATTTACGTCTAAATCTATCATGATACTATATGTATTCAAACTTGATCTTGACTAGTTTGAATCACTTAATCAAGATAAATAGTTTTTTTTTCGGCCTCTCGTGAATCATCTTAACTGGTTTGTTTCATTAGGACATCATCTAATGAAATTTATGTGTGTAAATGATATAATTGCTATTTTACTCGAGTATTTTGGTGTGGAATGTCTTGGACATAGTTGGTATTTAAATGATAGATTAATCTACTAGTGTCACAATCGTAAATGAATATAGTTAAATTGATTGGGATACTCTAGTTTGACTTGACTATTTTTCCATCTCTAACGTGTGTATCTTTCACATATGTAATGGATTTATAATCTTGTCATGATATTGGTTTGTGTAACTAGTATTGGTTTTCATGACTGGATGGTGAGATTAAACTCATTTTTGCGGAATGCGAACTTTGGTGTTATGTGGAATCCAAAGTACTTGTTGGAACGACTAATTAGTCGTGGGAAAATGCATTGTTTGCATGGTAAACAAATGATTTTTGTACCCAATATTTTGCAGTGCGTTGTTAAAAGCTTAAATTGACTTTTGGAAAGTTTGAGCTTAAATGGGTGAGCCGTTCAAACGGAATTTATATTTTAGTACTGAAATTAGTTTGGACACGTTGTTGTCCAAGATACGAGGTCACGAGATCATGTGTTGTTCTCATAAACGGAGTTTGAGCTTAAAGATTTCTTCAATTTTTTTTGGTATGTTGCTAATACATTTACCTTGATATCTGGAAGATTTAAGCTTAAACAGATGAATTGGTTGGTCAAATTTGTATTTTGGTACAACGGTTCTTTTTGGACAGCTTTGTTGTCTTGAGAAAAAAAAAATATACATAAATAAATAAATAAAAAGAAAAAAAAAATGAGATTAAAATGGAAGAACAATTAGTTGTAGTTTGTATTTTAGCACAACATTTTTTTCTAAGCGGCTTATATATATATATATATATATATATATATATATATATATATATATATATATATATATATATATATATATATATATATATGTGTGTGTGTGTGTGTGTGTGTGTGTGTGTGTGTGTGTGTGTGTGTGTGTTTTTGCTAATATTTGTGTTGATTTGATGTTGTTTGGTAAAACATTTTTTTTATTGTTATAATACAAAATTATGTGATTTTTTGTACAATGTTCAACGCAAAATTGTTTGTTTCATTTGGTGCAAAATATTGGGGCAAAGTAGTGCCTATTTAAAGTTGTTTGGTGCGATTTTGTGACACTAATTTTTGTAACATGAGAATAACAAGTCGCTTGATTTTGTATCGAATATTGGAAGTTTGGATGTTGCAAATATTCTGTTGTGAATATTGATGCAAATAATCAAACTATTTGTTATTCTAGAAAGATGAATAATCGTCAAGACTTGTTATTAACTCATATTGCTAATAATCGAACGGTTTGTCATTATGTAAGAAATGACTATGTGTTTAATATAACCGTGTAGGACATTGTGAAATGTCAAGAAATAACACATATATGGATGACAACGAACTACGTTGGTTTATGTAACTAACTTGAACGGTGTGATTGTTATCCAATGTGAGATATTGTCCATTTGCTAAGTTGGACATACTTTGATTGTGTAAAATGATTACACGTTAATTTTATGTGATTACAATCATATAATAAATTGTTATAATCATATAACGATAAGAGATTAAATGTGATTATATATATATATATATATATATATATATATATATATATATATATATATATATGGAAGCGTTCAAATGAGAAGCCTAAATTTTGTGAGAACGCGAGAAGCAATCCTAGCCACTCATTTTATCCTCCTTTAACTTTAATTTAATGGCTAATATTAGTTAATCAACTTTTTGAAAATTTCTTAAAAAATTTTGAAAAATTTAAAATAAAACTTTCGTAAATTCTAAAAAAAAAAAATTCGAAAAAAGTTTCTTTCGAAATTTTTTTTTTCGAATTCTTTTTTTCGAAAATTTTTTTTTTGAAAATTTTTTTTTCAAAAAAAATTTTTTTCGAATTTTTTTTTTCGAAAAAATTTTTTTTTGAAATTTTTTTTTCCAAAATTTTTTTTTCCGAAATTTTTTTTTTCTAAAAAAATTTTTTTTGAAAATTTTTTTTTTCGAAAAAAAAATTTTTGAATTTTTTTTTTCCGAAAAACAATTTTTCGAAAATTTTTTTTCCGAAAAAAATTTTTTGAATTTTTTTTTTTCGTCACATGTGAAAAAAAATTTTAAAATTTTCACGAAAATTTTTTTATCACGTGTGAAAAAAAAATCCGTCACATGTGAAAAAAAAAATTCGTCACATGTGAAAAAAAATTTTGGAAATTTTCACGAAATTTTTTTTGTCACGTGTGAAAAAAAAATTCGACACATGTGAAAAAAAAATTGGAAATTTTCACGAAATTTTTTGTCACGTGTGAAAAAAAATTTGTTACATGTGGAAAAAAAATTTCGTTGCATGTAATTTTTTTTTTCCGTCACATGTGAAAAAAAATTTCGTTGCATGAAATTTTTTTGAAATTTTTCAAAAAAAAAATAGTTAGCTAATAATAGCCATTAGATCAAGTTTAAGGAGGATAAAATGAGTGGCTAGGATTGCTTCTCGCGTTCTCACAAAATTTAAGCTTCTTACATGAATGGCCCTATATATATATATATATATATATATATATATATATATATATATATATATATATAATTACAAGTGAATTGGAATGACATGTTATGAGTGTAGGACTTACACATATAACTTATGGGATCCTCCTAAAACATGTGTGATTTAAGGTGGTAATTTGTCTAAAAGAAGAATGTTAGTAGATGAAACTATGAGTAATAAGAATGATGCATTTTCTATCATACGCTTGATTCCTTGGTCTAATGCTAGATTTGGAATTTATTAATTGTGATACGGAAAATAATTAAAATAAGACACTCAAAAAGTATGCATGCACTAGTATGAATTTATTAATTGTGAACGCTTCACTATATATATATATATATATATATATATATATATATATATATATATATATATATATATATATATATATATATATATATATATATATTGAAGCGTTCAAATTAGAAACCTAAATTTTGTGAGAACGCGAGAAGCAATTCAAGTGACTCATATTATCCTCCTTTAACTTTAATCTAATTGCTAATATTAGTTAATCAACTTTTTTAAAATTTCTTGAAAAATTTCGAAAAATTTTTAAAAAATTTTAGACAAAAAATTTCAAAATTTTTTTTTTTTGAAAAATTTCGAAATTTTTTTTTTTCGAATTTAAAAAAAAAATGTTTTTCGAAAAATTTTTTTTAGAAAAAATGTTTTTCGAATTTTTTTTTTCTTAAAATTTTTATTTTTTTTCGAAAAGATTTTTCGAATTTTTTTTTCGAAATTTTTTTTTTCGAATTTTTTTTTTCGAAAAAATAAATTTTTCAAAATTTTTATTTTTCCAATTTTTTTTTCGAAAAGTTTTATTTTCGAAAATTTTTTTTTATGAAATTTTTTTTGTGAAATTTTTTGAAATTTTTTTCTGAAATTTTTTTTGTCACGTGTGAAAAAACATTTCGTCGCATGTAAAATTTTTTTTCGTCACATGTGAAAAAAAAAATTTGAAAATTTTCATGAAATTGTTTTTGTCACGTGTGAAGAAAAAAATTCGTCACATGTGAAAAAAAAGTTCGTCACATGTGAAAAAAAAAAATTGAAAATTTTCATGAAATTGTTTTTGTCACGTGTGAAAAAAAAAATCGTCACATGTGAAAAAAAAGTTCGTCACATGTGAAAAAAATTTTCGTCACATGTGAAAAAAAATTTAGAAATTTTCACAAATTTTTTTGTCACGTATGAAAAAAAAATTCGCCACATGTGAAAAAAAATTTTTCGTCGTATGTAAAATTTTTTTTCGTCACATGTGAAAAAAAAAAATTCCGTCACACATGTGAAAAAAAAATTTCTTCAAAAAAATGAGTGGCTAGGATTAGTTCTCGCGTTCTCAAAAAAATTAGATTTCTCACATGATATATATATATATATATATATATATATATATATATATATATATATATATGTTAGGAATACAAATATATTCTTGTAAAAGTCTCGGTCACCTGATTATTGTAATAGCATTAAGTTAGATCGTAGTTAGTTTATATATTAGTTAATTAGTATTAGTTTAAGTAACACCGTGGAAGAAGATCGGGTCTTCACCCACTGTATGCCTGATCCACAGTCCGGGTGTGGGCGTTTATGTTGTAAGTATAAATACCCCTCTCCACATGTGGAGAGGGTTGGAGCTTTTCATTCTCAATCTAACATTCTACATTTTCTCTCATCCTCTCTCTCTCTAGAAAACTCCCCACTTCTTTCTCTCTCTAGTTTTCTTTCATATTTGAGTCAATCTAACCACAATACCATACTAGTGATTATTGAGTATATCTTACAATTGGTATCAGAGTCATGGTTACATTCTTGGGAGTTTTTGTTTAGATTGGTTCAGTTCTTGTGTTTTATCGTGTTTAACTTGGTGTTCATAAGATTTCATTCTTGCTTCATTTGTGTTGTATACTTTGCTATTAGTGGTACCAAAGTAATATCCTGTCAGTACAAATATTTTGTGGTAGATAGTGACCAGTTTATCTTCTTGTGTCTTGCGGTTATCTCTACAGTGTTTAGTGGTTATCTGTTTGTTTCCTGCGATTAAAACAGAATTGCGGTTATCTCTACAGTGTTTAGCGGTTATCTGTTTCTTCCCTGCGATTAAAACAAAATTGCGATTAACTTTTTCTGTGTTATCTATACTAAACGCTACGCTGCCCAAAATTTTTTCTTGATTGCGATTACCTTTTGGCAAGTTCCTGGTAGCGACTACCTCTGTTTCAGCAATTGACTCTTGTTTGTTATTGAATTAAGAAAGGTGTAGTAGAAGTACAAGAACAGATATACAAATTTATTCCATCATTAACATCTGTTCAGGTCTCGTTCTTCAAAGACTATGACGTCTTAATACTTAAGTTCAGGCCTCGTTCTTCAACGACTATGACGTTTGAACAATTCAGTTCAAGCCTCGTTCCTCAATGTCATCATTATGGCGTCTGCTGACAACACTTCAGGCCCCGTTCATCGAAAAAAAGAAAGGTGTACGATTCAGTGCGCCTTATCTTCAGAAGAAAAGAAATCTTCTTAGTTTTGACCATTCTCAACAATACGGTTCATGCTTCTTCCATGTTCGTTCAGTTATCAAGTGGATCTACTCATCTTTGCTTGAATTCATATTCACTTCCTCATTCAAAAATGGCAAACTTCGTATGCAATTTTTGAGGGGGAGAAGAGTGAATAAACTACATGATTGAGTGTATTCTTATTCACATGCTCAATCAAAAATAGCAACCTCGTATGCAATTTTTGAGGGGGAAAAGTGTGAATAAAATACATGATTGATTGTATTCTTATTCACTTGCTCAATTAAAAATGGCAAACCTCGTTTGCAATTTTTGAGGGGGAGAAGTGTGGATATACCACATGTTGATTGATGCTTGAAGAATGGTCATACGACTCTCCTCCAACACCTAATGTTCTACTTACGAAGGATGACTGGGATTTATGTTTGATGATTACTTTCAAGCTTCAACAAATGATGATTGATTATGATGCACCATCTAGAAGTATTATGAATGATGATTGATCTCTTGCTCAAGTAATCCAATCTCTAGTTATTCCTCAAGGTGTTGATGATGACTATCATGATTATGAAGTTGCACACATGAATAATGATCCGTCTTTTCGTTCTTATATCAAGGATTGTTGTTCCTACCATTGTGCACTTTGTAAATCAACCCGAAGAACATTATGGAAAATGTTGGTTAAAATGTCTAAACGCCTAACAATTTGGAAATGAAATGTCAAGTGATCACAGAGTTTATTTGTCATCCCTTAATTGAGATTGAAGAGTATTTTACGAAGGCGTCTACTTATTTCATCATCGAAACTTCATGTATTGATTGAGGACTTGCGTGAACTCTTAAAGTTAATGATTGGGACTTGGATTATCTAGTTATTCCCGATGGAAGGAGTTACATTGTAGTACTCACGGGTTATGGCTATCACTTCAAGGAGTTACATTGTAGTGCTCAGTGTCACACGCAAATGCGAATATGGATAGTCTCAAGAGGTGTTGTACTTATTCTTCTACATCGTTCTTTAATCAACAACAATGCAAGCTTAAGTTACGGATTTGGGGAATTCTTCTTCAGTTTCAACTTTGGTATATCGGGTTTACTTCATCAGTGGTCACTTCAAATAGCCTACATAAGGGTTGGTAATGATAGTCACAGAGAGTTTCTATAGCAGTTGATTCTCACAAGATTTATTTGAGCTAATTTTGTTCTCCTCTCATGATTTCAAGTAGATGTGCCTACAGTTGTTGCTGATTCTGATGTATCAAAACCAGCAAGGGGGAAGGAGAAATACATCTGAATGCATAACGAGTACACGTGATGAACATAATACTTCTTCTTAATTGAAGTTATCCCGGGAAGACACATGTCATAACCGTAGAGAAACTCTGTGTCTTAACTCGTAGCGTTTGGTGTATTATTCCAACTACGTGGGGGGAAGTGGTCTCCTGATACTTCTGGGGTGATTTACTTCAGCTTTCAGTGGGAAGAAATAAGAGAAGAACAATTGGAGCGTGAGATGATATTGCTTATTGACATCTTCATATGAGCTGATATGAGTTATGGTAAAGTGCTTCTGGTTAATGTTTCATGTACACATTGTTATGCTGATTCCGATAAGATCGCAACCATCATGGGGAGAGATATGTGTACATCAAGGATGCACAACAGGTTCACGTGATCGTGCTTAATCATATATTCTGGAGGTGATATCCGCAGAGATGATCAGTGCTTCAACCTGTTACTTTGGTGTCATCGTTTCTACTTGTGTTGGATAACATGCATACAATATGGATTAAGTTGGTATGTGTAAGATAACTGGAAAGCATTTGGTGAAATGAAGATGTTGATATCATTTTCCCCTGAATAGACAAACTGCTCAAAACCGCAGAGTAATGTGAACATCGGGGACGTACAACAGGGTCATGTGATCGGGCTTCATCATACATTCCGGGATTGATAACCGAAGAGATGATCCGTGGTTCACCCTGTTACTTCGGTGTTATCGTTTTTTTCGGGTTTCTGAGCTTCATCCAATGAGACTTTTTGCGTCACTTTGATTTTATCGATTTTAGTTTAGAGGTTTTAACCGAAGAAACACTCGTGAAAGTATGTTCCCCGGGTCGTTATCCCAACGAAGGTAAGACGGCGATTGAGTCGGCTTGAGTCGCGTGATTGTGAAGTGAATAGAATTAAAAAGATGATTTGGTTGGTTTTTGATTACACTACTAAAAGGATTTAAAACGCAGTTAAAATAAAAAAAACAATAAAACGACGCAAATAAAACAAACAAATAAAACAAGCATTGGATAAAATAACTAAAGAAAAACGAGATTTAAAACGCGAAAAGAAATTAAGACGGGAAATGAATTTAAAAACAATATGTTTGCAAAGCGACGTGAATAAGTTCATCAAGTGTGGGCCAAGGATTGACGACGAATTATTTTCCTTAAACAAGACTATTTTCTCACAACGTTGGTTTATTTTGAAAAATAATCCTTTAAAAAGAAAATAATTACTAGATGTGTAATTTGATTATTCTCCGGCTTTTGCCCTTCAAATAATAAAATTACAAGTCTAAATAATCATAACGATTATTAATCACGACCCCTTTTAATCCACACTTAACTCACAAACTCGTGCCACCAAGCAAACACTAAAAAAAACTACTCGAAACTCATATTAATAAAATAAAGTTACTTGATAAAATAAAAAGACTCGATAAAAGAAACAAAATAGATAAGCCAAAATAAAATTCGGCAGAGTTTCGCCTTAGCATAGAGCATAAAAGACCTCACTCGATAAACGATGAGGTATAGATTATCTAACTCGATAATCTTGGCTAACTCGCCATAAGAAATAAAACTTGATAAAATCAAAACTCGATAATAAAAAATAAAATAAAAAAAAAATAAAAAAAAATTCAAACTCGGTAATAATTTTTAAAAAAATCTCAAACTCGGTACAATAGTTGAAAAAAATGTAACTCAATAACTTTTTATTTAATGTCAAACTCGATAACATCAAAAAAGTCAAACTCGATAAATTAAAAACATCAAACTCGGCAACCTTTTTGCACATGTGTAACTCGGTAAGAAAATTTTAAAAAATGAAACTCGAAGATTTTTTTTTTTTTTTTTTTTTTTGCATCTAGGTCCCTACCTTAAAATATCTGAAACTCGAAAGTTTTAATTTCAAAAAACTGTAACTCGATATTATTTTAAAAAACTCTAACTCGAAAGATTTTTAGTTTTGCATTTAGGTCCTCAAACTCGAAAACGAAACTCGACAACTTTTTTAAAAAAGTCAAACTCGGTATTTTTTTTTTTCAAACTCGATAGTTTTTTTTTTTTTTTTTTTTTTTTTTTTTTTTTTTTTTTTTAAATCTAACTCGATAAAAACATAACAAAACACCATTTTGATCCAAAATAAAGCCTAAAAACTAATGTTTTTCACCAAATTTATTACTAAACAACCTAGTTTAACCATAAACTTTAAATCCTACCAATAAAAACACGATTTTAACAACTAAAAATTAAAGATTTTTAGAAAGATAAAGCTAGAGAGAGAAAGTAAAATAAAACACATACTTCATAAAAATAAAACTACACTACTCCTACCACTATGAGGACCAACCCTAAAACTAACCAACAAACTAACCAACCTCTCAAATGAGGCTTATGAGATCTATTTATAGGCTAGGGGCTAGGGCTTCTCTAATCTTTGAGTTTGTTGCATAATTAGCCCCAAGACTTTTACAAAACATGAGAAAACTACTTAAAACATATTAAAACGCTACAAATGCAACTAAATACTACACATAACGATCTTGTAACTTGGAGGAGTTGAGTTGACTTTTCTTCCAAAGTTCTTCAAAGGACCAAAGTTGACAACTTGCTGAAACTTGGAGGGCCATTATTGTAAAGGTCTTCATATTTCAACTAAGAGTCTCTTTTGTTTTTCTCTGAATCTCTAAGGATTACTTTTGTCATTTTGCGCTTTTCTTAGTTAAATTTCTTCCTCGGCTTCGGCTTTTTACCTTTTTCCAATCTCGTGCTCGTTTTTGTCGGTTTTGGCTTTGTTTTTGTTCATTTTTCACATATCCGTACCTACACATACACAAATACAAAAATATACATTCTCTTGGCATATTTGATTAGTATTTGATGTATTTGGTCTGATTTAAGATCGAAAAAGGATGCGTGATTAAGCACTCATCAAAATCCCCCAGACTAAGGTATTGTCGTGCCCTCACGCAATGTCATCACCTCACGCTTAAGAGATAAATAATTTCAAAACATCTCTTTACTGACGTTGTAAAGTAGCAATGATGTTCAAGAGAGATAGTAAAATCATTTATTCTCAAAAACGCTCCGTTTTCCGATTTTCATAAATAACAACTACTACTACTCCTCTTTTTGTATTTTTTATTTTTATATATATGACGGTTTGCTTGACTTTCATTATCAATTCTTATCTGTTGATAACTTTCAGGGTCTACGAGTAGAAACACTTCTCACAGAGAAGAGACCATACGGATAAAAATCGTCATCCTTGATTTTTCACAAGCCCCCAAACTAAGCGTAAAATCGAGATCATTATTTATCCAGAAGTTAGATGCTAACACTGCCCACAAAAGTTAATTGTGTATTACCTCTTGTTCCCAGGTCCTAAGTTTTGTATCTCAAGATTTTAATTTGTGAGAAATGAATTGCTTCATATTTTCTCGTTTCGATATTTGTTAGTCCGATAGTGATACCTAAGTTAAAACGATAAGTAGTTATTCATTTTCTCTTAAGAACCACTGCAATAGAAATTCGGTCCACATCAAGGAATTTGGGGTACATACAATATCAAAGATATAAGTTGCGGAGTACAATCACGTGCACCTCATGTGACTGATTACTACTCACTTATCACATGCACCTCACGCGCCAACAACTTATTTACATACATAAGCTCTTATTCGATACAACTTCAACTTTCATTTTTCTTTCTTTCTTTCTTGATTTTTCTCTCATAACATCAATGGAAGCTTATCGGGTAGCTCCAAAACCACATAGATAGTCAACTTTTGATTTTTGATTTTTTTCACTTTTTGCTCTTATTTTTGATGTTCTTTAATATGTACCCAACTTCTAAAGCAAAAATTCTCTTAAGAAAACAAAGAACTAAATATTATTCAAACCGAAATACCACTAATTAACCTAGAACATCAATTATATATGGGTGACATTTCTGATGGGAACAAGGAGGCCACAAGTACCTCTCGTGGGTTTTTTAAATCCCAGTAATGCGATCCGTGTATAGCACGAAACTTCTAAATAAACTCTTATTATTCCTCGATCTCCGCAAATTTAAAATCCCAAATAATGAGATCCGTGGATGCTTAGCCATAATCTTTTGATTATTTTGGTTAAGGGAGACGAGCTAGGGCTCAACACTCCCGGTCAAGTCGGAACATTTATTTCTACTCTCGCCGGTAGGAAAGTCAAAATAAGGTGTCAAAACTTATTATTCATATCATATATTTTTTTTTCACTTTTTTTTTTTTTTTTTTAATGTTTTTTTTTTTTGTTTTTTTGCATAATAAAGCGGTGACAAAAATTAAAATTTTTGGTGGAAAACGGAGTTGCGTAAGTTAACAGCTCAGACGATGGTACACGTCAAATCGAATCGAAGATTCACCTCCCAGACTAAAGTGAAACATTGTCCTCAATGTTTTAAGGGTAAAGGCAATCCTACGTAAAATCTAAAGCCGTTTATTAAGTATGCCAAGAGATAAACGTTAGTCGATAAGATTTTGGATATGGTGAATTTCCGAAAGAGCAGCGAAGGATGAGACTCGAGTGGAGAGAACGACACACCACGAGCACGAGAGTCCTCAAACTTCGGGGAAATTCCTGAACATTCACAAACAACCACGAAAACACGAGTTTGGAAAGGGTCGCCCCCCTCACGTTACGTTATTAAAGAAAATAGAAAATTAAGAAGATGAAATGGATAAGCATGGGTTGCCTCCCACGAAGTGCTTGTTTTTTATACCGAGTCACATGAGCTTGACTCGATCCCCGAATTAATTCGTCCTTGGGGAGAGCAGATAAAACGGACAACCGGCATGATAAACGGAGATGCCGGGGTCAAAGACGGTATCCTCACTCCCGGTGGAGTGGAAAAGAGAAGAAATGAGGGGATAAGTAAAGAACGGATAAAACACCCAGATAATTAATACAAAGTCGATTTCTGAATCACGGGTGGGTTGGGTGGGTAAAATATCAAACACATGATTATCATAATCAGAAATCTCGTCCACCACTCCAAAAATAACTTCATTCATATCGGATTCATAATCTACATCAGGTGGTTTTGCCGGTGGACGAGAAAAAGGTAAATCGGAAAGAATATCATTCTCGTCATTCTCAATACCCGGTGGTATCGAGTCATCTGCAGCAGGAAATAGATCGACATCCTCTAAAAGAGGTCACGTGACGGATTATCGGAAATAGGTTCAGAGTCAATTTCAAAGACAAAACGCTCATAATCCGGAAGGAGATATCAGCATGAATAGTGGGATTGCCACTACTCGTCTCTTCAAATCGAAAAATTTCAAGCTCGGGTGAAAAATCACTATCCGTATCGAGGATAGGAAATGAAATCGGAGGATCATTCAACGCCTCAATCTTAGAAATAAGAAGATAAACTTTGGATAATTTCTCACGCAGAGCTTCATCTTGAATTTCAGTGTCAACTTCTTCATCATTCTCTTCTTCTAAGCTGACGAGCTCAGAAGGTAACTCCTCAATGTAATCGTTATCTCCACAAGATAAAGAAGTACAATCATCGTCGGAATCAGAATGATTATTAGTAAGACAAGCCTCGATCTCATCTAAAAAGACATCGCTCCTCTCAACTGGTTCTAGAGAAGGATGGAAAGAGTCGGAAATGAGAGGATCAGAGGATGGAGTGGGATTGCCACTCGGAGATGAATCTGAAATTTCAAGAATGTCTTCGTCGACCTTTTTATCAGCATATAAAGCTCGGATATTCTTCATCTGCTCTTCTGCTAATAATTCTGCAATACTCTTTTCTTCTTCGACGGGTGTGATTTCAGCAGATGAAGTGTAAATTCCCCCAATT
This sequence comes from Artemisia argyi, assembly GCA_030686995.1. Taxonomy (NCBI): domain Eukaryota; kingdom Viridiplantae; phylum Streptophyta; class Magnoliopsida; order Asterales; family Asteraceae; genus Artemisia; species Artemisia argyi. Next base: position 198,777,049 of record CM060702.1, read on the forward strand.
TGGATGGAATCCTCATCATCGGAATCGTCGTGAATAAAAGTCTTTCGTAATTTAGCCTCTCTTTCCTCGACAAGTAATTCTTCCATGGACTTCTCATTAGGATCGGGAGTATATGTAATACGATTAGCCATGAACTCTCGTACCATTGCAGTAAGGGATTTTATTTCATCAATAACTTCATTCGAAACTTGAGCCATGTCGGGAGTTTGTGGGGGTTGGTTAAAACCATGAGAATCGTAACATGAATTCGGCTCATAACAAAAATTTTCAAACGATCCCCCACAATTTTCAAAATTAGATAAACTTTGGAACGAATTATCATTGAAATATGGTAGTTGCTCATAAGAATTGAAATCGTTGTGATAATAATTGGAAAAGTTCGGATCATGATCGGAGGTGAATGTGGGTTCAGCTTTTGAAGCATAACACATACAAAATCCATGAGTAAATCCACATTCTTTGCAAATTTGTTGATTGAATGAATCGGGCTGAGGTGGGTAGTCGGAAAAATTTGGACAGTTGTTGTACGTATTTGAATCGCAAAACCAACAACTTCCGTCTCGAATATCGTTACCACACCGTCCGCATGTACACCAAACACATGAACCTTCAAAGAACGGTTCTCCACATTTAAAACAAATTGGATCCATAAGAATTATCGGTTAAAAGAATCAAATGATAAGAGGATAAGAAGATTATTTTTGGTTTTTAAATTTCGAAAAAGAAAATTAAAATAGAAAAAGAAAATATTTTTGTATAAACTTTTTTTTTTTTTTTTTTTTTTTTTTTTTTGAGAATATTTATAAAAAACGATAACTTCTCGGGAGAAGGATCTTCAAATCACCAACAAACGATACAAGTACGACACTCTCGTTTCAAACCTTCCCCGGCAACGACGCCATTTTGATTTTATCGATTTTAGTTTAGAGGTTTTAACCGAAGAAACACTCATGAAAGTATGTTCCCCAGGTCGTTATCCCAACGAAGGTAAGTCGGCGATTGAGTCGGCTTGAGTCGCGTGATTGTGAAGTGAATGGAATTAAAAAGATGATTTGGTTGGTTTTTGATTACACTACTAAAAGGATTTAAAACGCAGTTAAAATAAAAAAAAAAACAATAAAACGACGCAAAGAAAACAAACAAATAAAACAAGCATTGGATAAAATAACTAAAGAAAAACGAGATTTAAAACGCGAAAAGAAATTAAGACGGGAAATGAATTTAAAAATAATATGTTTGCAAAGCGACGTGAATAAGTTCATCAAGTGTGGGCCAAGGATTGACGACGAATTATTTTCCTTAAACAAGACTATTTTCTCACAACGTTGGTTTATTTTGAAAATAATCCTTTAAAAAGAAAATAATTACTAGATGAGTAATTTGATTATTCTCCGGCTTTTGCCCTTCAAATAATAAAATTACAAGTCTAAATAATCATAACGATTATTAATCACGACCCCTTTTAATCCACACTTAACTCACAAACTCGTACCACCAAGCAAACACTAAAAAAAAACTACTCGAAACTCATATTAATAAAATAAAGTTACTTGATAAAATAAAAAGACTCGATAAAAGAAACAAAATAGATAAGCCAAAATAAAATTCGGCAGAGTTTCGCCTTAGCATAGAGCATAAAAGACCTCACTCGATAAACGATGAGGTATAGATTATCTAACTCGATAATTTTGGCTAACTCGCCATAAGAAATGAAACTTTGTAAAATCAAAACTCGATAATAAAAAATAAAATAAAAAAAATTCAAACTCGGTAATAATTTTAAAAAAAATCTCAAACTCGGTACAATAGTTGAAAAAAATGTAACTCGATAACTTTTTATTTAATGTCAAACTCGATAACATCAAAAAAGTCAAACTCTATAAATTAAAAACATCAAACTCGGCAACCTTTTTGCACATGTGTAACTCGGTAAGAAAATTTTAAAAAATGAAACTCGAAGTTTTTTTTTTGCATCTTGGTCCCTACCTTAAAATATCTGAAACTCGAAAGTTTTAATTTCAAAAAACTGTAACTCGAAAGATTTTTAGTTTTGCATTTAGGTCCTCAAACTCGAAAACGAAACTCGACAACTTTTTTTAAAAAATCAAACTCGGTATTTTTTTTTTTTTTTTTTTTTTTTTTTTTTTTTTTTAATCTAACTCGATAAAAACATAACAAAACACCATTTTGATCCAAAATAAAGCCTAAAAACTAATGTTTTTCACAAAATTTATTACTAAACAACCTAGTTTAACCATAAACTTTTAATCCCACCAATAAAAACACGATTTTAACAACTAAAAATTAAAGATTTTTAGAAAGATAAAGCTAGAGAGAGAAAGTAAAATAAAACACATACTTCATAAAAATAAAACTATACTACTCCTACCACTATGAGGACCAACCCTCAACAACCCCTAGACTAACCCTAAAACTAACCAACAAACTAACCAACCTCTCAAATGAGGCTTATGAGATCTATTTATAGGCTAGGGGCTAGGGCTTCTCTAATCTTTGAGTTTGTTGCATAATTAGCCCCTAGACTTTTACAAAACATGAGAAAACTACTTAAAACATATTAAAACGCTACAAATGCAACTAAATACTACACGTAACGATCTTGTAACTTGGAGGAGTTGAGTTGACTTTTCTTCCAAAGTTCTTCAAAGGACCAAAGTTGACAACTTTCTGAAACTTGGAGGGCCATTATTGTAAAGGTCTTCATATTTCAACTAAGAGTCTCTTTTGTTTTTCTCTGAATCTCTAAGGATTACTTTTGTCATTTTGCGCTTTTCTTGGTTAAATTTCTTTCTCGGCTTCGGCTTTTTACCTTTTTCCAATCTCGTGCTCGTTTTTGTCGGTTTTGGCTTTGTTTTTGTTCATTTTTCACATATCCGTATCTACACATACACAAATACAAAAATATACATTCTCTTGGCATATTTGATTAGTATTTGGTGTATTTGGTCTGATTTAAGGTCGAAAAAGGATGCGTGATTAAGCACTCATCACACTTCAACGTCTTGGGGGAAGTGGTCTCATGTAGGTGATTGTCGGTTTGGGGGGAAGCTACCAAAGCTTCACATTGAGGAGGCAATATAAATTCATCGATTTGGTGGGTGTTTAGCGATTACCTCAGTTGTTAGATTCTAGTGATTTGTTAACTACTTGTATTTGGTGAACTGTTGTGACTTAAGTCGTTTCGATTAGTCTGATTGTAATTTGAAGTTGTGAGTTAATCTTTACGACTTGACTTATTACGATCGGATCTATTGTAACTTGACCTGTCGCGACTTAACACTTAATGCTAATTGTGACTTATCCAAGATCTCTCTCTAAGTTTAACTCGCATATTACATCTTTCGGTTTCTTTTGTTGACTTTAGTAAAATCCCGGGAGAGAATCGATCTCTCGGTTTAAGTCACAAGAGTTGTAAAATCCTGTTTAAGATTATATCATGGCAACTACGGAATCAGACGATTATTCAGGAGCCTCGAAAGCTTTGGTGGTGAAAGTTTAAGAGATGTTGACTACACACTTCTACAACGAGCTGAACGATAATCTCATTTTGATGCTCATGTCAACATCTTCTTAAACTGTTGGGTATCCTTTGTACATATCTTATACCAATATGTAAATAGAAAAATATAAAACCTATAAAAAACCATAAAATCTGAAAAATCATAAAAAAAAATCCAAAAATACTCTTCTTACGACATGTCTCTTGTGTAATCAATATTATGTACGTTTCTAGAAATGTCATTCAACAATGACACGGAATCATACATATGCTTGAGCAAGAGTTTTTCGGTTTCAAATAATGTTTTTCTAAAACATGTCGTTCCTCAAAACATTCTTAAAATTATGGCTTGCAGTCATTTCAGGTTGTAACCCAGACTTCAAAATATGGCTTACAGTCATTTCAGGCTGTAACCCGGACTTCAAAATTATGGCTTGCTATTACTTCAGATAGCAACCCATTTTTCAAAATGAGGAAAACACGTCGACAAAAAGACGGTTGTTCCTAGCAAAGGGTGTCGTTCATCCGAGCATGAATTACTTTATATTCATGCACCCTCGATCTAATGTACGCTTCAGTGCATTATTTCTTGATAAAGAAGAGAAATCTTCTTTTTATCGCAAAATATTTTCCCTTCTATGATTTTTCCGAAAAATATTTGTGCAAAACTTGGTGGTACCATGAGATTTTGTTTGGAAATTAATTTGAACTCAAACTTTGCTAAAACTTTTCACTCAATCAATGACATAACTTATATATGTTTTAAACATCCGTCATTGATTGAGGGGGAGCGTGATTTCTCAAAATTTTATGTATCATCAAAACTCCCCACACTTTGTACAAAAATCTTGCAACAATATACTCTGTGATGGTTATGTGTCAGAATGAGAAATTTTTAAAGGGTTTTCGTTAAAAACTTTGAATCTTTTGTAAACTCTTCAAATCTGACACATAACAACCTCCCTCACAGATTGAGGGGGAGCAAGAAAAAGGTTCCTTTTATCAAAAAATATTAAAATTGACCGCATTTCTCTCCCAAATGTTTTCTAACTTATTTAAATCAATTGAGATCAAAAATCTTGAACGATTTGAAATTTTTGATCGGGGGAGAGAATATGAAATCTGATAATCAAAAGTGATCTTTTCGACTCAATAAAAGGCTCCCACATATGTGCTAAACACTTTCGAATATCGATGCACATATTGAAGGGGAGCAAAAGGCGTTTGTGGAAGTAATACCAAAGACCGACCATTTATCTTTATGCATGGAGTTATAAGGATGGTTAAGGTTAGGTATGAGTTCCCATGATCCACCAGAACCGAAAGGATCTTCCCAGGGACAATCCTCTAGATAGATTAGAAGTCCTTAGGAATGATTGACAAAAAGAGTAAAGTGAAAAAGGGAAGAGTGCGAACTGAGATAGAGCTAGGACTGGAACAAACCCAACAAGGTTCTAGTGGTGAAGTCTCGGTAAGCACTAAAGGGGTTGAAAAATGAAAAAGAAATAAAATGAGAAAGGGTGAAAAGAAATAGCCCTCCATATATTCAACCTTAGGGCAGAAACCGGGTTCAATTCATAATCTACTAGTGGTTACTAAGGTAACGCTAATATTGAAGACAAGACGTCATGGACCCAGTGACGCACTGCACTAAACTTCCTAACCACTCAAGTTCTCTTAAAAGAACTTGTTTCATTCTCACGGGGAACCTTGTGTAATGTATTGACCGCTCTTTGCGAGCTATGTTGATACCTAAAATAGGAGACGCCTCCCCAGTCTCTAGGAGCGGATCAAAACGCACTATTAAGTCTAGAGCCATGAGATCATCCATAAATCTCGATAGGACACATTCCAAATATGCTTATTGTTTCACATAATGTGGAAAATAAGATAAAATATTTAGAGTCCTACGCATTATCCTTGTGGTATTGCCAGAACATCTGAGTGATATGAAAATATTCACAATGACGATGGAAATCCTTCTAGAGCGAACATCTTTCAAGCTCTTGGTAGGTGACATGTGAGATCCATCTTGGATCAATGATCAAGTGACAACTGGAAAGCAACAATGGTGCGATTCAATATTGAATCAAACTTGTTCCAGGATATGGATTGACAGATACTTTTGCAAAAACCTTTCAGTGTGCTCACAAACTAATTTTCGAGCACATTGATTGTGTACAATATTTCAAACAAAAGTATTTTTGATGGAAATATGATTCAAAGCTTAAAACTCTCGCCGTGTCTCAAAATGTTTATCATATGACACGCGAGTGATTTCTATAAATCAATTTCTCATCAATCCGTGAATATTTATTCACCGATTCACTCTATCGTGCTGTCTGCTTTGAGACGTTCCGGTATGAGAACATGCTAAGTATGAAGATACCGAAGTAGATTCTTTGGAAAATTCACTACTACAAGCTGGAAATTCCTGTCAAGGAGAGTCTTCTTTAAAAGAGTCTCTACCTGATCAAAGGTCGGTTTTCATAAAACCGGAGGGTAGTCTGTCCTCGCAGAACGAATGACAAAGCCATATTCATTCTCTATCTTTATTGCTAACTGTTTTATTTGAGGGACACATATAAAGATGGTGTTGATGGCTCCTATTTCCAGCTGAATCGGGTCAATCCATACCTCATGCTCACACATACTCCACACTATCAATGAAGATGAGAGACTTGCTACAACAAATGTTGAGAGACTACCAACAACGTTTCCGCAACTCTGATGAAAAAGTCTCCTGATCCACAACTCCGATGTAAAGTCTCCAGATCCAGAAGGGTGTGAGTGATTGGCTCAAAATAGTCAACTTAAATTAACCAAGTATATGGTCAACAAATTCAAACTACCTAGACCAATGCTTTCGGGTAATATAGAGTATCACTAGGTCGTTATGTCCCGACGAGGTGTGGATTGTGCTTTAGCGTACTTGTGATCGGGTGATTATTCATAGAAAAGGGTTGTGATAAGAATTATTTGGAAATTATGAAATGAAATAGCTTAGGAAAGCTATGTGATTGATTACTGGTATTGAGATTAAGGAGAATCGATTTAAAACCTAAAAACGTACGTTTTGATTAAAAACGTACGCTGACGAACGAAACAGAAAGTACAACTGATGAACGGAAAAGGCTACAAGTGTGAAATTATTAATTTTACAATCCTAATAAATAAAGAAAATTTTAAGAAAAAGAGATTTAATTTTTACACTATTTAATTATTTATTATTAATTAATTACTAATTATTTATTAATTAACTAATTAAACTAATTAGAATTATTAAAAATACTAAAAAGGCTTAGAAAATTAAGAAAATTTTTACAAATCTAATTAACCATCATAGGAATCCTAAAAAATTATAAAAAGTTGATTTTATGTATTTTTAAACTAATTTACTAATTATTATTCTAATTATTAATTAATTACCAATTAAACTAATTATATTATAAAAAATAGAAAATAAACAGTATAAATTCTAGAAAAATTTATAAAAATGTTTTAAATTATATAAGAGCTAGAAAAATTATAAAAAATAGGTATTACTTAATAAAATATAATTATGCTATTTAATTCTTAATTATTAATTAATAATTAATTAAACTAAAATTAATTCTAAAAACCACTAAAAGACAAAAGAAAAATCTGGAAAAATTTCTAGAGTTACTTTAATATAAAGGAGATTTAATAAAAATATAAAAATGCTAAATTGCTTATAAATAAGCTAAAATGAAAATTAAAATGATAATTTCTATTAAATAGAAGCTATCACTAAAATTAAAATTGGTTTTTTTGTGTTTTTTCTGTTTTCAAACTAATTTTACACTAAAAACTAACACTTTTTACAAAAACACTTTTTATGTAAACCAGAAATAAGCACTAAGAGTGCTTATTAGTCCTCACAGTTGACTTTCTTTGACCAAGAGGGGAATTAAGCTCAAATGGGAGTGTGTGGGGTCCACAATGGTAAAATTTGGTTCCTCTGAGTTATATGAACTATTTTGAGCAAGGTTCACACCAATAAGCTGGCTGATTAAGCCACAAGACAACAATAAGCACTTCACTTACTAGGATTCTGAGACAGAAATGGGACAATCTTATGAGGTTGTTTCAAGTGGGGTCCACTTAGCCTAAGGTCAAAGGAATGGTCAACTCTTGAAGCCTGATAGGAGGGGGTTGGGAAAACCCAAGATTAGAGTATGGGACCCACTGGGGTGGCGACAAACAACCACCAAAGGTGGTGGGGTTGAGGGTCTGCTGATGCACAGGGCAGGTTGTTGCCCTGCAGCCCACTTTGAGGGGCAAAATAGTCAACTAGAAAAATTCACAAAAATGTAAAAACACAAGGAATCAAGAGTTCAGCTGGTATATAATACACACAAGAATTTTCAAACCTCAGAACCAAACACAAAAATCAAATTAATTCTTGCAACTTTTGTAAAAATCTGAAACATGCATTTTGACTTTTTGAGAAAAACTTGCAAAGTTGACTTTGGTGAGTTTATATCTTGATTTCTTGACTGATGTGGATATATTAGGCTGTATGAAGACCAAATTAACCAACTCTAACTACTTTTTAACTGATTTGAGGGCTTATGGCTCCTAAATCCATCATAGTTAACTGTGAGGGGGGAATTAACTAAGTCTTTTACTTTTTTCCTAAATGACCACTGTAATTTTATGATATGAACAATCTATTAGACCCTTTGTGAGTATGTTTCAATAACAAACCAACCCTGAAAACCACTGGAACTTAATGAACACCATATATCCAAACACCCCTTTTATATGACTGATTTGGAGATTTTCCAAGTTAACAAAGGATTTAATCCATACAGCTAACACAAAACCATATATTAAGATCATGTAAACCTATTTAGGCACAAACATGTCACTAACAACCATAACAACTCAGAAATCACCCATGAACTAAAATGGACTGAAATTTGAAATACTTAGCAACTCTTGATTTTTATAAACAACAATGGAATTTTAAGTTATATTACAGCTAAACAACCTCAAATAAGCATAAAAGAAACAACAAGCAGTTCATTAAGTACTTATACAGTGAATGGTACAAACTAGGATTTGGAACTCACAATTTGTCCAATGCTCAAATCTGATGACGCAGTCCACTTTTCACATCCTAATGCTTACCATAAGCTCTAAACCATCTCCATTGCCACTTCTACTACTGCTTCTTCCATTCTTTTTTCTTTTTCTTTTTGTGATTTTTTTACTTATATATTTTTCTATTTTTATTTTTATTTTTTTTTAAAACTTTCTTATGAAACCGAATACAAAGTTATTACAGAAGCTGTAACACCCCCTAATTTAAAATGCGGCAGCGGAATAGAAATTAGGGTGTTACGGTGAGGATCGAAGTCATAATGATAGAAAACGACTCGAAGAGACGTTTTAAAAACATAATTTCATTTATAAATATTTGAAATACAATAGGTCCTTATCAGAGTATTATAAAAACTTTGATGTCTTGAAATAATTCAAACATCATTTATTTTACATTATTATTGAAATAAAGTAAACATAATTTGAAGATTTTTGCCACCCGTTCCATGCTTGCTTCCCCTGTCAAATACCTGAGATACATGCTTAAAAGTCAACAAAATTGTTGAGTGAAATCATAGAGTTTGAATTTAATAATCATTTTGATACACAAGCAAGATTGTATTGGAAAATACAATCAGTTTGAAAACATTGATATTGCAGTTCATATATTACACTAAGTCTCATGACACGCAAACGTTAACAAATACCGTAAACGGCGGGTGTATATCAAATCAATGATACATTTTTGCCCTCGTGTAATAGGTGATTTGTCAATTCCTATTTTTACTCAAATATAATTATCACGACTAATGCGGCTAACCACATGCATATGGCATTCCGTCAAGCATTAGTGGACAGGCTGTCAAACCTTAAATAGATCTATTCATTATATTCGCGTTCACCGCAGTGATTAATGGCTCATGAATAAGGGTCTTTTGGCAATAGCTAACTTAGGCATATATCAGTCAGGAAAGCATACAGAAAATACTTGTGATCTATTTATAGCATGTATCCCCCTCACGGAGTTTTGAAAATAATTAAATGTGAGGCTATGACTCACCTTGATTGATACTGAAAATGAAGAAAATAAAGTCGGATGAATTTTATGAAAACGGCTTCGAAACACAACCTGATAAATAAATTTATCTAAGAAATTGACAAAAAACTATTTGGTAACTTTTAAAGAAAATAACGAATATTAGATATTCGTTATGACGATTAAGTGATGTGCAATTGTGATATGCATGATATGACAGAATATGATTTTTAAAAATTATCCATCGGAGTTTTTAATCGTAACTAAAATCTTAATCTTTTTAAAATATCGTTATATATTATTAACGTTAAGTTAATAATATATATATATATATATATATATATATATATATATATATATATATATATATATATATATATATATAAAACATTTAAACATGATATGAAATAATTTTTACAAAAATATAAAATAAATAAGAATGATAAATAAATTTAGTCTTTGTCTCCTTTTCCAATTTTTACCATTTTTACACTAACGATACTTGCGTTACACCGTTAGTCCTTTTTATATATTTTTCAACTATAGTCCTCTACTTTGTCCAAAAGTCAATACAAACCTTCTAATACTAATTTTTATCACATTTTATCCTTAGATTTCTGTATTTACAGGTTTAGTCCTTGATTTTCAATATTTACACATTTAGTCCTTCTAGGTGTCGTCGCGTTACATTTTTAGTCCAATTTTACAAAAATGATTGTGGAACTTTCCTAAAAATTTCCGTAGCTTATTTATTAATTATAAAGCTTATTTTACTGCTTATTTATTTCAAAAGCTTATTTTTATGGCTTATGGGCCTGGTTCGAATTATATTACGGCCCGTTAAGATTTTTGGAGGCGAGGGCATGGAAAAAGTTTTGGGCTTGACTTTGGACCATTTTTATGATTCTAAAAACATATCTTATAGGCCCAGTGGGCTTACGGATTTCAAAAGCTTAGTGGGCTTTAGTTAAGCCCACTCGACAAGCTTAATGTTTTATATGAAAAATTAAGTTATAAAAGTTCGGTTAAGTCATTTCAAAATAGATCGATTAGAATGTCTAAACGTGATTATTTTTATAAGTTGTTTACATGAAAACTTTAGTTTGCTAGGTGGTCTATGACGTCGTAAAAAGATATGGTACCATTGTTAAACTAGATTTTAAGTTATACGTTGTTTTAGTGACATGGTTGGGTCTGTATATAAACTTGAAAACTAACAAAATTTTACTAAGTGTTATGCTATTTTTATATCGATGGATGTAAGTAGAAATAGATGCATGAAATGATTATATCGTTACAACTAAAGTGAATGGTGTGTGCTACGTGATTCCTAAGCCATCCAAGATAGAGGCAAATCACGTTTCGTGTACTACTAACAATTATATACGTGAATCTAGTGTGCAAAGTGTAGACGTACAAAACAAAGTATACGAAGTGCATGACAATATGATATCGTATGAAATGAATTTAGAACAAGTGCAAGAGACTTACAAACACTTTTAAAGTGATATAGAGTCGAGCTAGGTAGAAAAGGAACACAATAATCTCGTCAAAACTATATAACCCAAACGTTATATATATTATTTCAAACCCGATTTCTTCCTTTGGTTCCAATACTCTACTACTCGACTTGTAAGCTTTGTAGAATGGAAATAGAGGTCTAATTTATTTCAGTGAATAAGTGTGTGAAAGATGATGGGAAGTATGCATGCAAAGTACGTACTATATATACAATATATAAAACGTTTAGTAGGAAATTTCAATGTGAATTCCTCCCACACTATTGCATGTCAGTACTAGCCTATAGAGTATGATATTATAATGGTTTTAGGATGGTTTGTGAGTGCTTAAAATAAGGAGATTGTTGGGTGATTCATGCCTCATGTCGACCAAAGCATTTTCCCCATATACGATTCACTAAATCGTATACTACTTGAGTATACTTGATCATCCGTAACATTTGAGCATGAAATTATCTTAGGAATAATATTAGGAACGTTTAGAAACAAACTAGATTCAAAACGGTTAAGTTTTGAATATAGTGTAATTCGATTTGGGTTTGTTAAGGTCGACTACTTTACCTCTTAAAAGCATATCAAAACTTAACGTAGAAACGTGAAACTTGACACACTAATTGTTGGTTAGTAGGTTAACGAGATGGGAAAATAAAATACGTGGGTCGTGTGTAAGATTTACGAATAAATGGTGCGATTTGGAGAGTGTTTGAAATGAGTCGATCGGATGAAAATAACTTAAATGGGAAGTTGGGCTTGATTCGTGGGCTTAGGAATAGTAAAGGGGGTGTGGGCCGAAATTAATTAAGGTCCGGTTGGTTAATTAAGGTAATTAGTAAATTTTAATTATATTTAATAAATATAATTAGTATTAGGATTTAGGTTTAGGATTAAATAAAAAGTTTAAGTTTCATGTAACATGTCGAGGATTAATTCCGTCATTTCGTGAATTATATTATTTTGTGAAAATCACCAAAATAATATAATAAGAAAAATTTTAAATGTTTCCGAGAAAATGGGAATTAGAAACGATAACGAAAGATTATATATTTATTAATGATTTAATTACAAGAAATTTTTACAGGGTTCTACAGTACCCACTTGTCATTCTGAATTTCGTCCCGAAATTCGATTTTAAGAAATCTAACAAGTGCGTTCTATGAAAATAAGTGCGGATATTTCTCACGGAATCTATCTTCTCTTTCCCATGTATAAGTCGGTCCTCGCTTAGAGTCCCATCTTACTTTTACAATGGGGATACGATTCTGTTTGAGTTGTTTAACTTCTCTATCCATTATTTCCACAGGCTCTTCTGTGAACACTAGTTTGTCGTCCAATCTAATCTCTTTTAGTGGAATGACGAGAGTTTCGTCTGACAAACATTTCTTGAGTTGGGACACGTGAAACGTAGGGTGTACCCTACTAAGTTCATCCGGAAGTTCTAACTTATAAGCAACTGAACCAATTCTCTCCAGAATTTTGAAAGGTCCAATATACCTCGGATTTAACTTTCCACGTTCTCCAAAACAAATCATTCCTTTCCATGGCGAAACCTTCAACATGACTTTGTCTCCTACTTGAAATTCCATAGGCTTTCTCCTGACATCAGCATAACTTTTCTGTCTATCACGAGCAGCTTGCAAGCGTTGCTTGATTTGGAATATCTTCTCAGTAGTATCATGTATTAGCTCTGGTCCGGTAAGTTGCATATCACCAACTTCTGTCCAACAGATTGGTGATCTGCACTTTCTTCCGTACAGTGCCTCAAAAGGTGCAGCCTTTATGCTGGCATGGTAGCTATTATTGTATGAAAATTCAACTAATGGCAAGTGTCTATCCCAACCTTTTCCGAAATCAATCACACATGCTCGAAGCATGTCTTCCAAGGTTTGGATTGTTCTCTCACTTTGACCATCAGTTTGCGGATGATAAGCGGTGCTCATATCTAACCTAGTACCAAGAGATTTCTGTAGCGATTCCCAAAATCTTGATGTGAATCGGCTATCTCTATCAGAAATAATAGATATTGGTACTCCATGTCTAATCACAATTTCCTTAAAATACAACTGAGCGAGTGTTTCCATCTCGTCAGTTTCCTTGATTGGTAGGAAATGTGCAGACTTGGTTAATCGATCGATGATAACCCAGATTGTGTCTAATCCAGTCGAAGTCCTTGGTAATTTGGTAATAAAATCCATTGTGATTCGTTCCCATTTCCAGACTGGAATTTCTGGTTGCACGAGTAATCCTGATGGTTTCTGAGTCTCTGCTTTTACTCTAGAGCAGGTCAAACATTTACCAACGTACTCGGCGATATCAGCTTTCATATTTGGCCACCAATAATTCTTCTTAATATCTTGGTACATTTTATTGGAACCGGGATGAATAGAATATTTGGATTTATGAGATTCATTCATGATAAGGTCTCGAATACCTCCAAATAGAGGAATCCAATGTCTTTCCTTAAAACATAACATTCCATCATTTCTTCTCACAAATTCTTTTTCATTATTTGGCATTCTGTCAACCTGATCTTCCAGGTTTGACCTCCTGTCAATTTTCTCATATTGCCGGTTTTCTTCTTGTAGAGCTTCCATTTGAGCTTTGATGATTTGAGCAGGAAGTGGCGAATGAATTGTCATTCCTAGAGATCGAACTCTAAGAGGTTTAATTCTATCTTTTCTACTCAACGCATCGGCTACTACATTCGCTTTACCAGGATGGTAACGAATTTCACAGTCGTAGTCATTGAGTAATTCTAACCATCTTCTTTGCCTCATGTTTAGCTCCTTCTGATCTAAGATATGCTGTAGACTCTTGTGATCGGTGAAAACCGTACACTTTGTACCATATAGGTAATGTCTCCATATCTTAAGAGCAAAAACTACTGCTCCTAATTCTAGATCATGAGTGGTGTAGTTTTCTTCATTCTTTTTCAGCTGTCGTGAAGCATAGGCTATAACTTTGTCTCTTTGCATTAGTACCGCACCTAAACCATGATGAGATGCGTCACAATACACTACAAAGTCCTCATTGCCTTCTGGTAATGCCAATATTGGTGCTTCACAAAGCTTTTGTTTCAGCAGTTGAAATGCTGACTCTTGCTTCTCTTCCCAGTTATACTTCTTGTTCTTCTGGGTTAGTTCCGTAAATGGTTTTGCAATCTTTGAAAAACCTTCTATAAATCTCCGGTAATAACCAGCGAGACCTAAGAATTGACGAATCTCGGTTGGGGAGGTGGGTGACATCCAACCTTTAACTGCTTCTATCTTCGCGGGATCTACGTGGATACCTTTGTTGTTGATGATATGGCCTAAAAATTGAACGGTAGTAATCCAAAAATCACATTTGGAAAACTTGGCGTACAACTTTTCCTTCTTAAGTAACTCCAAAACAGTCCTTAAGTGTTCGGCATGCTCTTCTTCATTGCGCGAATAGATTAAAATATCATCAATGAACACAATAACGAATTTATCCAAGTATGGTTTGCATACTCGGTTCATTAAATCCATGAATACAGCTGGTGCATTGGTAAGACCAAATGGCATCACCTGAAATTCATAATGTCCGTATCGTGTTCTAAAAGCTGTCTTGGGAATGTCCTCTTCCCTAACTCTTAGTTGATGATATCCTGATCTAAGATCGATTTTTTAGTACACACTTGATCCTTGTAATTGGTCAAATAGATCGTCGATCCTTGGTAATGGATATCGATTCTTCACCGTGAGTTTGTTCAACTCTCTGTAATCGATACACATTCGGAACGTTCCATCTTTCTTTTTGACAAATAGGATTGGTGCTCCCCAAGGGGATGAACTCGGTTGAATGAAACCTTTATCTGATAGTTCTTTTAACTGTTCAGATAATTCTTTCATTTCGGAGGGGGCTAATCGATATGGTGCTTTTGCAACGGGTGCTGCTCCAGGCACTAAATCGATTCGGAATTCTACTTGACGTGTTGGTGGGATTCCGGGTAAGTCTTCGGGAAATACATCAGAAAATTCTCTTACAACTGGCACTTCATCAAGTTGTTTCTTCTTTTCTTTTGTTTCTCCTCCCGTTACTTGGATTTGAAATACATGGCATCCTTTGATTATGTATTTCATCGTCTTGGCGTACGAAATGAAATTGAAAGAAGTTTTAGGTTTATCACCTTGGATGATTAAGGTTTCACCATCGAATGGAATTTGGATGATTTTCTCATCGCAAATTATTCTGGCACGGTGTTTAGATAACCAATCCATACCAATGATGACATCAAAACTTCCCAATTGGATGGGCATAAGATTGATAGGGAAAGATTTATTTAGAAGGGTTAAGGTGCAGTTTTCGATTAGGGTATTGGTACTTAAAATATTTCCATCTGCTAATTCTATTTCATAGATAGTATCTAATTCTACAAGAGTAATATTTAGATTTGCGGCAAACGAAGTAGACACAAAACTTTTATCCGCTCCTGAATCAAATAATATCTTAGCATCTTGTTGATTTAATAGGAACGTACCAGTAACAACATCTGAATTCTGCGTTGTGTTCCCATCACCAAGTACATAAGCTCTTCCTCTGGCAACATTATTGGTAAATTTCGGACATTGAGGTCTGTAGTGTCCAACTTCTCCACAACCATGGCACTTTACTACTATCGGTTGAGTGTTGGCTCCAGTCGCTCGACAGTCCCTTGTCATATGACCAATTCTTTTACAGTTGCCGCAAACAGCTCTACATGCTCCAATATGATGCATGTTGCACTTGTTACATGGGGGTAGCGTTCCAGAATAACCTTTACTTTCTGCAGGCACTGCTACATAAGCTCGGGTAGCTTCTTGTCGACGATTTTGTTGTTGATGATGATTACTACGGTTCTGCTGCTGATCTCTGTTGCGATTCTTGCCTTGATTGTTGTTGTTGCTGTAGCTACGGTTACCACTGTAACTGTTGTTATAGCTGCGGTTGTTGCTATTGTTACTCCCTCGGTTGTCAGCACTTCTCTTATGCTCATTAATCACAGAGGTAGAACCTCTTTTGATTACTCGGGTTAACAATCTCTGAGCAAGCTCCATAGCTTCTTCTACTGACTTTGGATTCGATGAGGTAACATCTCCTTCAATGGATGGTGGCAGTCCCTCCACGTATTTCTCCAATGCTTGTTCAACATCGGGTACTATAGTTGGACACAGCACCGACAACTCCAGAAACTTTCTGTCGTATGTCTTCAAGTCATTGTACCTTACAACTAGCTGATGAAATTCATCTTCCAGTTTTCGAATCTCTGTTCTTGGACAATACTTTTTCAACATTTTATTCTTCAGCTCATTCCACGAAAGTCTGAAAGCTTCATCTGGACCCATAGCATTCGCAGTAGTGTTCCACCACGATAATGCCTCTCCTTGAAGAGTTCCTGTAGCAAAGGTAACTTTGCTATTCTCAGGACAACCACTCCTCTTGAAGACTGTCTCAGTATGCTCAAACCAATGTGCCATTTCAGTCACTCCTTCAACTCCTTTGAAGTTTGTTGGCTTGCAAGTCATGAAATCCTTATAAGTACAATTACGTGGAGTAATTGTATTAGTTTCATGATTTGCACCATTGGTATTATTCAAACGATCCGCTTCACGAGCTGCGGATATTCCCTCAGCAATCATTCTTTGAACCTCAGTGGGGGTCAAGATCACTTCCGGGTTAGAGTTTTCGCTACTTGCATGCTCCATTTTTCTATTAATAATACAAAAATATAGCATTTAGAATTTTAAACAACCACTTGTTTTAAAGATTCTTGTGAAGTAGGGAAAAATAAATTTTGAGTCTTAATAATAATTGGACATCATATGTAGTTTTTATCTTGATACAACAATCATAATCATTCCGATATGTTTGATGCAATTTATAATACACATGAACAACCATAAGCATAAGTTAACATTTGTAGATAGTAATATCAAAACCAACAACATAACATTAATAACTTTAAATCAGTTGAGTTGTTATAACAAAACGATACAAGCTTATTAATGCCACATGCGGCAGGCTTGAATGCCTTATTACTAGTACAAATACCAACTGTCTCTAATGATTAGGTATGTTCACATGTTCTCCCATCTCTAAGATCTGAAATCGGAGTTCTTGCATCTCGGTATGATGTTGCATCTTCATATCCCCTACAATGTTTTCCAATGTATCTGCTCTTCGGCGTGCAAGCTGGGCTTCCCAAGTACGGTCCTGTCCCTCTCTCCGCAATGATATCGCGAAGGAACGTGTCTCCGAGATATCCGAACATATCTGAGCTAACCCTTGCTGCAACTCTATCCTATCGGCTATAAGGTTATGTAAGGTGTTGTGGGTAGTATCTGAATGATCGAAAGATGAATAATCAATCATTTGGAGAAGTGAGTCTATCTGATATTCGTGATGCTCCAATCACGTCACTACTACAGAAGGTGTAAAGGTAGAAGGAATTTCCATCCTAGCACTCTCGCCAGTTTCATTGATATGAGCTGGGGGAGTAAAACCAGGCGGATAGGGTAATGATGGTGAAAGTGGAGAAATAGGATCAGAAATACGAAGGCGGCTGGAGGTAGGTATATCTACTTCGGGGATAGGTTCTCTTTGGTGAAAATTATACGGATAAGTTTGGCTGAAAAGGTTGAGTAGGTGATCGGGTGCATATGAATTTTGACGTGGTAATGGTGTTGATAAAACAAAAGTATTGTGATTCTCAGGCGTTGTAGAAAACGATAGAAAACGACTCGAAGAGACGTTTTAAAAACATAATTTCATTTATAAATATTTGAAATACAATAGGTCCTTATCAGAGTATTATAAAAACTTTGATGTCTTGAAATAATTCAAACATCATTTATTTTACATTATTATTGAAATAAAGTAAACATAATTTGAAGATTTTTGCCGCCCGTTCCATGCTTGCTTCCCCTGTCAAATACCTGAGATACATGCTTAAAAGTCAACAAAATTGTTGAGTGAAATCATAGAGTTTGAATTTAATAATCATTTTGATACACAAGCAAGATTGTATTGGAAAATACAATCAGTTTGAAAACATTGATATTGCAGTTCATATATTGCACTAAGTCTCATGACACGCAAACGTTAACAAATACCGTAAACGGCGGGTGTATATCAAATCAATGATACATTTTTGCCCTCGTGTAATAGGTGATTTGCCAATTCCTATTTTTACTCAAATATAATTATCACGACTAATGCGGCTAACCACATGCATATGGCATTCCGTCAAGCATTAGTGGGACAGGCTGTCAAACCTTAAATAGATCTATTCATTATATTCGCGTTCACCGCAGTGATTAATGGCTCATGAATAAGGATCTTTTGGCAATAGCTAACTTAGGCATATATCAGTCAGGAAAGCATACAGAAAATACTTGTGATCTATTTATAGCATGTATCCCCCTCACGGAGTTTTGAAAATAATTAAATGTGAGGCTATGACTCACCTTGATTGATACTGAAAATGAAGAAAATAAAGTCGGATGAATTTTATGAAAACGGCTTCGAAACACAACCTGATAAATAAATTTATCTAAGAAATTGACAAAAAACTATTTGGTAACTTTTAAAGAAAATAACGAATATTAGATATTCGTTATGACGATTAAGTGATGTGTAATTGTGATATGCATGATATGACAGAATATGATTTTTAAAAATTATCCATCGGAGTTTTTAATCGTAACTAAAATCTTAATCTTTTTAAAATATCGTTATATATTATTAACGTTAAGTTAATAATATATATATATATATATATATATATATATATATATATATATATATATATATATATATATATATATATATATATATATATATATATATATATATATATATATATATATATATATATATATATATAAATAACATTTAAACATGATATGAAATAATTTTTACAAAAATATAAAATAAATAAGAATGATAAATAAATTTAGTCTTTGTCTCCTTTTCCAATTTTTACCATTTTTACACTAACGATACTTGCGTTACACCGTTAGTCCTTTTTATATATTTTTCAACTATAGTCCTCTACTTTGTCCAAAAGTCAATACAAACCTTCTAATATTAATTTTTATCACATTTTATCCTTAGATTTCTGTATTTACAGGTTTAGTCCTTGATTTTCAATATTTACACATTTAGTCCTTCTAGGTGTCGTCGCGTTACATTTTTAGTCCAATTTTACAAAAATGATTGTGGAACTTTTCTAAAAATTTCCGTAGCTTATTTATTAATTATAAAGCTTATTTTACAGCTTATTTATTTCAAAAGCTTATTTTTATGGCTTATGGGCCTGGTTCGAATTATATTAAGGCCCGTTAAGATTTTTGGAGGCGAGGGCATGGAAAAAGTTTTGGGGCTTGGCTTTGGACCATTTTTATGATTCTAAAAACATATCTTATAGGCCCAGTGGGCTTACGGATTTCAAAAGCTTAGTGGGCTTTAGTTAAGCCCACTCGACAAGCTTAAAGTTTTATATGAAAAATTAAGTTATAAAAGTTCAGTTAAGTCATTTCAAAATAGATCGATTAGAATGTCTAAACGTGATTATTTTTATAAGTTGTTTACATGAAAACTTTAGTTTGCTAGGTGGTCTATGACGTCGTAAAAAGATATGGTACCATTGTTAAACTAGATTTTAAGTTATACGTTGTTTTAGTGACATGGTTGGGTCGGTATATAAACTTGAAAACTAACAAAATTTTACTAAGTGTTATGCTATTTTTATATCGATGGATGAAAGTAGAAATAGATGCATGAAATGATTATATCGTTACAACTAAAGTGAATGGTGTGTGCTACGTGATTCCTAAGCCATCCAAGATAGAGGCAAATCACGTTTCGTGTACTACTAACAATTATATACGTGAATCTAGTGTGCAAAGTGTAGACGTACAAAACAAAGTATACGAAGTGCATGACAATATGATATCGTATGAAATGAATTTAGAACAAGTGCAAGAGACTTATAAACACTTTTAAAGTGATATAGAGTCGAGCTAGGTAGAAAAGGAACACAATAATCTCGTCAAAACTATATAACCCAAACGTTATATATAT
>CM060702.1:198802275-198817275 GCA_030686995.1 Artemisia argyi
AGTTTATATTCTTGAAAACATTAAGAATCAGATCTAAAGACCCTCTAGATATGAGAAGGTCATGGTTAAATACAAATTCACACATATAACAATTTTGTACATAATAAATCTGACACACATACAGAAAATTAATAATAACTTAGTATATGCATATTGGTTTATTAGAAAAAGAGACACCTACTTTCTTCATTGGTTGTTCATTCCCTTTCGACCTCTCTCGTGCGGGCATGTCTTATAATTATCTTTGGCATATTTTACTATAGCAGAAGAAGGGTGGTAAAAAATGGTTGAAAAGTGTACATGTTGAAAGAAAGGGTTGTACCCATAGAACACCAGAAGAAAGGAAGGGAATTACCTGTGCACTTAGATATGTCAACCGAAGAACACTTGATCCATTACGAATCAAAGTTTGTTTAGGTGCTTATTGGCTCATTGTGTCGTCCTAACACATCATGATTAATTGCTTATCAGCTTTTCGAAGGGTTAAAATTATGAAGCTTGTTTCCAAAAAAAACATAACCAATACAGTGTTTGGGATTGTGTATTTTAAGTGCTTAACAACTTAAAATTATGTTGATGTTATTGCTATATAGGCGTTGTTTCAGATTTCTTATTTAACAGCTTATATGCTTATCTGCTTAGAAGTTTCTTATCTCAATGAAGCTCCTGCAATGCATCTCTACACGTACAACCACATCGAGTAGTAAGATATATGTATACGAAGGTATTAGCTATTGGTAAATAATGTATAAGGAAATTACTGTGGATCATTAATTATTGAACTTTAAATATGGAATAATTTTATTTTTAAAGTTTTGTGTATGGTTTTTTTTTTGTATTGTTGGAAGGTATGCGGGCTAGAATTATGATTATCGTTGAATATATATATATATATATATATATATATATATATATATATAACATACTAAATTATATATTGAATGGAGCTCGGACGAAAAGGTTATGACCAAAACAAGGCAACAATCTCCAAATCTCTCATGTACGCTTGTAATATCCCGACTTTAGCTCCTTTTTGTGCATAGCATACATCATCACAAAACACCCTCAAAGTACATGTATAACAACGAATAACGATGCAACAATGCGTAATTAACATGTTATGAGGTGTATGTAAAATACACCGATCAGTTCCCAGCAAGGAAAATTAAGACTTTGCCGTTTTCTTCACTTTTATGCTCAAAAAACGTCCAAAATGATTCTTTTTCCAGAATTCACTCCAAAAGTACCTAAAATCACAAAAGGAACGATTTAGGGCAATATTTGATCAAATAAATTCAAATTCCGACTTAAATGACCCCCTAAAAACGGATCATTTTTCGCCTCATCATATACCCTTACATTTGAGATTTGCTTGTCCTCAAGCAAATACGCTTTTATTCTAGTCAAAATACAAGTTAGGGGTCATTTAACACTAATATAAAAGCAATTACAATAAATAATCGTTCCACTAAAGACCAAAGACAAGCACATAGGTCATACACTAGCACCTCACAAATAGTGTTTAGATACTCACATCTCTCGGGTGTAATAAAGTATATATCACAATATGGAAATGGAAAACATCTCTCACTACCTGTCATAGCAAAACAGATTACCGTAGGCTTGGGAAATGATCAAACTTCCACCACATGGCGTAAGCATCTATGATAAACTATCAAAAAGGTCTTTTTAAAGGGTTATAACGTTATGTGTAGGGATATGGAATACACGGTTTTGTTGGATATAGGCAATCTTTACTGGTGGCGAGTTAATCATCTTGATTAATTACATGTACAATATGGCGTTGCTAAGCCAAGACTAGACTCAACTTCAGCTAATAAATAAAAAATAACAAAAACATAAAATAAACATAGAATGAAACGGGATGGTAGTCCGTATGTATTTTTTTTTTTTTTTTTTTTTTTTTTTTTTTTTTTTTTTTTTTTTGCGCATACACTTTTACCCTACCATCCAAAATAATACATTACAGGGAATGAACATTCCCCTTACAATTGAATTTTTACATACTTTACAGTAAACTAATCTAATGACTCGAATTAAGAAAATCAAAACACTTGGAGTACTTTTAAGATTAACGTACATATGTGGGTAATAAAATGATGTTCTTCCCCATTACTCCATAACAATAAGTACTTTACCCATGAGTCCCAATCGTCCCAAAACAATATGTACAAGGATATGACTCGACTTAGCAACCATGTAATCAATTAGATAATTAACTAAGAGTTTACACATATAACAATAATGCACTAAAGATGAGTGCATACACGAAAGGCTAAGGCGATTTGGGTGTACATTTAAGTGGGTTGTAACAAATTCTTCCTTTAAGTAAGATGCTTAAAGTTAGAAACGAAAAGATAGGCTCGGAGGGGTGTACTAGGGGTTTCATGTACTAAAAATGAGTACAACGCTAAGGTGTGGGAAAAATTAGTTGACTTTACTAGCCAAGTAATATGACTTAAATGGTCAAGTAATTATGATATGGGTTTAACACAAGGGTGATCATAATGCCTCTTATCATGTATTTTCAAGGGTGATACGGACTTAACTCCAATGCTTGTACATTATCTTGCTTATGGAGATTCTTTGTTGACTGGACCCGAAATGTATTTTCAAGCAATTAAGTATTGAAAATCCTTATAGATCATCAATATATAAGTATAAAAGCATGGATAACATGCATAAAAATATATATAAAATGAGCGTTATTAATCCCCACACTTAAATCTTTGCTTGCCCTCAAGCAAATCTTATGGGAAAAAAAATTAAAAAGAAGTTCCTAATTGACAAAAGGAAAGAAAAAAAATTTTTAATGCAATGAAATTATTGAAAAATATTTTTTGCTTTTTGTAAGAAAGTCGCAAGAAGTGCAAGCACCCCTACACTTAAAGGTTTGCTTGTCCTCAAGCAAATGAAAAAAACAAGTTTTACAAAAAAAACATTTTGAAAAATATTTTTGGATTTTTAATATGTGAACACAGAGATGTTTGACAATACTCAATGATTCTTAAACTAGGATAACATGACTAAACACCTCACGAATAAAGAAAAGTATAATTCACTCACACTCAGTATTTATATGATGGGGAATATAAGGAAATCACACTCAATTGCTCAGACATGATTAATTAAATTACTATATGCTTGTAAAAGAAACAAAACTGCACCGACATAGCGTAAACACTAGGTATAAATATCAAAAGAGGTATTTTATTTGGGTTATAATGTTAGGCTAAGGGTTAATAAGGGTAAGGCATGGAAAATATTTACTAGAATCGGTTTAAAAGAAAAATAAAAGTGTCGAAAAATCCATGTTTCTAGTCACGACTCATACCACAAACCCATGAATTATTCAACATCCCAACCTCTAGCATCACTATACTTGGCAAACAAACAACATTCCAACTCTTATTTGTCACTCATCATTTTTTTTTATTCCTTTTTCTTTTTCTCTTTTTTTTTCCGATACTTTTTTTTTTCGCTATAACCACACAATCAACAATTCTCCCACACCTAATATAAGCATACACCACAAAAATACAAATATGAAACGGGCCCTCTTCATCTTCGTTGAAATGGCACAACACTTGTAACAAGCGCGAATGAACTATTAAACAAAAATCATTCGAACAACCAAGCAACTATCAACCAACCATTAGACTTTCGACATATGGTAACGCTAGGATAAATGTTATATATTTTTGTATTTTTATTTAGTGGATGTAAGAAATGGAAAGGGATGGCTATGCAGGTTTAACTAGGGATATCTAGCACTAAAGATGAATGCTACAGAAAGGTTTTATTGAGTGGTTAGCTAATCAGTGTAATTAGCTAAAAGAATAAATAATATGTTAAAATGGCCATTTGGGTTAAGTCTTAATTTGCCTCTTTATCATTTATAGATACCTATTTTAACCCTTTCTTAATGTATGATTGGATATTTGTCTTGGTTGCTACATGTTAGATATTGTATATGTGTCATCTAACCTTGTTTTGTAGCAAGTACCATTACTCTATTCTTTAGTGTCCTCCAAACGAGGGGGAGTATACATTAAGGGGAGCATTTGTGATCTTTTTGCTTTGACAAAAAGGGGGAGAAATGAGATATAAATTCATACTAAAAACTTGTTAAAACTAATCTTTCACTTAAAATGAGTTTATATTTTGTTATCATAAAAAAAGGGGAGATTGTTTATGCAAATAATGTACAAAAAATGTTATTTATATCTTTCGATAACTGTAAGTTTTGATGATAACAAAATGTGAAAACACTTTACGTCAAAATTAATGTAAACAAGTTTTTAGTCGAAATATTTCGTTTGGCCGTTTCTATGTAAATCACTCTAGGTAAGTACAAACAAATTTACAACTTGACAAATGATCAAAGAAGTGAATTTGTATTTCAAACTTCACATTTTTAATGTGACAAAATTTTTTTTTTTCAAACATACTCTTTACAAATTATTTTTGAATTATAAAGAAATGTTTTAACTGGAAAAATAAGTTTAAAAATCATAACTATTTTTCCTCTCAAATCAGCTCCAAACTTCCCCAAATAAACTTTCACCATTAAAAACAAAAACTGGAGCGTCCTTTGTCTGGCACGGTACCACGATACCACTAAATTTAGTGGTACCGTCTAGTGTTTAGTGGTATCGTCCCACTATAACGGGCAAATTTTTTCTGCCTCTGAATACCAGCCCACTTCACAATTTTTGGGCATCCTTTTTCACATAAAACTTTCTGAGTTTAATCCTCTTTTCACACTTACATTCCATTGATCATTAGTTAGTTTTCTTTTATTTAAAGAGTGATCCTTTCATCCAACCAAAGATCACCTTCATTCCTCTATTACCCAAGAGAAGAACACAAAGTATTAAGAAGATAAAAGGTGTTAGAGTCTTTGTGTAGTGCACTTGCATTACTTGTTGTATCTTGATATACATCAAGTGTCATAGTCTTGTTTTGTCATCTTGTGTGGATCATTTTGATCTTGTTCAGATCTTGGAGATCTCTTGCAGCTAGTGTGGTAGTGTGTTGATCAAGTGAATCAAGAGTACGTGTGAGGATTGTGTCGATTGTGTGATAAGTAAGGATCATGTTGATCGTGTGATTAGTAAGAATCGTGCAGATTGTGTGAGAAATTAGGATGGTGTGGATCGTAAGTGAGATTGGTACTAGCTAGATTAGTACTCGACATTTAGCTTAGTGTCAGAAATTGTGATAAGCGACGTTGTACGGTTTTCTCCGCCTGATGGGAGCTTTGTTGACATAGTGCTTAGAACTCTCGAGTTGGGTACTCAAAGAGTGGAGTAGGGCGAAGAAGGGCTTCATGACCGAACCACTATAAATCTCGTTGTTTCGGTTTGATCTTTCAATCTCATCTCCTTATACTTATTGTTCATATTAGATAGTATAGCTTAGTATTCATATTGGTGTTGATTGATTTAACAAAAGAATTGAATCAAAGTTTCTTTAAAAAGGAAAAACTTTTTTAATTAAGGAAAATAAATCAGAAAAACTATTCACCCTGTACAAGTGGACAAACCCGGACTACATACGTTGAGGACGATGAGCAAATGAATTGCTCACCCCACCCTATTTAGCTCGCTCTATTAATTATCATTTTACATGCCTCAAACTTGTCATCACTTTTTCACAATCATAATGTACAAAACGTATCTCAAATATTACTAATGATTTGTTGGAAAAATTATGGTCAAATTTTTAGAATTGAATGACAATTAAT
The DNA here is from genome assembly GCA_030686995.1 of Artemisia argyi. Taxonomy (NCBI): domain Eukaryota; kingdom Viridiplantae; phylum Streptophyta; class Magnoliopsida; order Asterales; family Asteraceae; genus Artemisia; species Artemisia argyi. The sequence continues at coordinate 198,808,046 of CM060702.1, forward strand.
GGTCATCATGTATACTAATGGGATTTAAGAACAATGTTAATGTTTGGTCAATTTTAACGACCGAATTAAGTGTGTGTTCATGAGCCATTAGTAACTTTAATAGTAACCGTGTCTTTTCCACCTCTCCTTTTACCTATAAATGAGAGTTTTTCTCATTTATCGAAACACACCGAAAACACATAAACTAATTCCTCTCCTTTGTTGTTGACTTTAATGTTGATTCATTTGGTATCGGTTGTAATAGAGGGAAGGCACGGTTTTGGTTCGCCTTGATAACCCGTTTGTGCTAACGGAGTTATCCGTTGTTGTTGTATCCTGGGAGATAAATGTTCACGAATCTCAAGCACTGTGGAGAGGACGAATCTGTCTTAAGGAAAGTGTGAGCATCACACGCCTCAACATTTTCCTTGTTTGAGTTCTTTTGGGTCTAAACAATCAAACGGTTTACGGTACTATTTTCTACACTTTATATTTATTTCATTATTATCATGTTTGTCTCTTGTAGCAATATACACATAATATATACTACAATCTTAAGACAGACTCTTGTTTTGCTATTTCAGGTGGATATGAAATAAGAAAAGCATAGTTGATTTAGAACATTTTTTGAAGAAGAAAAAAATGGGCTAATAACTATTGCTGTTTTGGGGTCCATGTTACATAATGGACATCTTATTTGTTTTTAAGTGATAATATTGATAACAAATTACATGTTAGTAGTTTCATGTTGGACGATTTATATATTAGAAAATATATGAAATATGGAAGCTTTTTAATTTGTAAAATGGATAGATAAGTTTGGAGATAGAACGACAACCAATTATTGTTTTATTAATTAGGTGATTGCTTGAATACTCCTGTTTACTAGAGTCGCATGCTTAATTTTATGAAGCCTTGAGGATAGTTTCTAAAATTGTATGAATACTATTGTATATGTTAAGCAGCTAACTACTAATGTAGATGCTAATGGAATCATGAAATCCATATTACAATTTTGTTAAACAATACAAAACGTTTTATCGCTTAGTCAAACTATTTAACTAGTTTAAATGTATTGATGAGTATCAATAAATGGCATGTTAATGTTATGGTTTGGGTGATAAACAGTTTTGTGGACGTTAGTTTTATCTACGTTATGTAAAACATTATTTTATATATAAGGAATCCATTTTGCCTAAAATCAAGAGAAAAAAGATTTTATTTACGTCTAAATCTATCATGATACTATATGTATTCAAACTTGATCTTGACTAGTTTGAATCACTTAATCAAGATAAATAGTTTTTTTTTCGGCCTCTCGTGAATCATCTTAACTGGTTTGTTTCATTAGGACATCATCTAATGAAATTTATGTGTGTAAATGATATAATTGCTATTTTACTCGAGTATTTAGGTGTGGAATGTCTTGGACATAGTTGGTATTTAAATGATAGATTAATCTACTAGTGTCACAATCGTAAATGAATATAGTTAAATTGATTGGGATACTCTAGTTTGACTTGACTATTTTTCCATCTCTAACGTGTGTATCTTTCACATATGTAATGGATTTATAATCTTGTCATGATATTGGTTTGTGTAACTAGTATTGGTTTTCATGACTGGATGGTGAGATTAAACTCATTTTTGCGGAATGCGAACTTTGGTGTTATGTGGAATCCAAAGTACTTGTTGGAACGACTAATTAGTCGTGGGAAAATGCATTGTTTGCATGGTAAACAAATGATTTTTGTACCCAATATTTTGCAGTGCGTTGTTAAAAGCTTAAATTGACTTTTGGAAAGTTTGAGCTTAAATGGGTGAGCCGTTCAAACGGAATTTATATTTTAGTACTGAAATTAGTTTGGACACGTTGTTGTCCAAGATACGAGGTCACGAGATCATGTGTTGTTCTCATAAACGGAGTTTGAGCTTAAAGATTTCTTCAATTTTTTTTGGTATGTTGCTAATACATTTACCTTGATATCTGGAAAATTTAAGCTTAAACAGATGAATTGGTTGGTCAAATTTGTATTTTGGTACAACGGTTCTTTTTGGACAGCTTTGTTGTCTTGAAAAAAAAATATACATAAATAAATAAATAAAAAGAAAAAAAATGAGATTAAAACGGAAGAACAATTAGTTGTAGTTTGTATTTTAGCACAACATTTTTTTCTAAGCGGCTTATATATATATATATATATATATATATATATATATATATATATATATATATATATATATATATATATATATATATATATATATATATATATTATATATAACAGGAGGCGTTACACGTAGATAATGTCACATAAACGCCACCTCATTGCCCAGTAATTCATTATGTGCCATGTCATCACATTGTTGCCATGTAAGCAATTTATTTAATTTTTTTTTAAATTCAATTTTTTTTTTAAATTCGTTATTTGATTATTATTATTATTTTTATCCAGAAATTATTTATGTTTATCAGTCATGTCATCACATTGTCGACATGTATGCAATTGTTGTATTAGACATGTAAGCATATTTTTGATTAATTAAAATTCGTAGTTGATTTAATTAATGGCGGATTAATTTTGTTCACATTGTCGACATGTATGCAATTGTTGTATTAGACATGTAAGCATATTTTTGATTAATTAAAATTCGTAGTTGATTTAATTAATGGCGGATTAATTTTGTTTAAAAAGTTAATGTGCAGGATTCGAACTTGGCTCTCTTGGTTCATTGACAACTATTTTTACCACTAGACCAACTTAATTTTTGAGTTAAAAACTGCAATGCCAAAACTATAATGTTTAGAAAAAAAGTTAATCCGGATTTAAAAAAAAATTACAAAATAGGATTTAAACATTACGGATATAGCCATGCCGAGGAGTTTCATCCATTCTTCAAAACCCTAATTTTTATCCACAGCCATCATGGATCATATTCCATCTCCAAACCAAAGCTACTATAATATTATCTAGCAGATACATTCCCATTATCATATGTCATGTAATGTTCTTTTTTGATTGATAACGTAAGAATACTACCATGTTTAATTCTGTTTGTTTTTATGTGATTATATGTTTGATCGAAAAATAACCTAAAAACGGCTTTCTACGTGTTCTTTTCCAAAAAAAAATTTTCTTTTTTTTATGTAATTATTAATATTTATGATGTTATTTGTGTTTACAGATTGAGGCTTATCGACCGCTGAAGTTTGTGTTTGCTGATTAATAGTAAGAGTAGATGCATACTTAAATTCAGTATAGTAAAGTTTCTTTGTTGATGTTTTTTTTGTAGGAACCAAAGGAGAAAGCCAAGTCGGAGTACGTGATGCAAAGGAGAAAGCTAGGTGGATGGAGGCATATGGGCATATGCTCACTACATATCCATTCATAAAAAGAGAAAATCTACTTAAAGGTATATCAAATTTAGTTATTTATGAGGGATAAAGTTGATTCATTATTTTGGTCACTAATTTGCAGGTTACTTTATGTATAAAGATGCGAAAAAAAATTCTCCATCATGGTGCATGGCCGAAATAGTGGTAAGAAACTAATGTCTATCCTTTTTTTCATGGCATATGTAGTTCTTTTAGCAGCGGATATTATTGTAATGTAGGCTAAGTGATTATGTTGTACCCATATGACAGTGGACCGAAAGAAGATGTTTCTGGTGAGGTAATCAATGCTACAAAGGGTTTTCAAACAGATATAAACAACTAATAGTTGAACTATTATTCTGCTTTTAAAACAAGTGACTGACATTTGAAGTACCTATTGCGTGGAACTGAACCCAAGAATGTTCTGTGGACATTTGCAGGAATGGACTATCAACCCCAGAAAAACCAGTTTAGTTTCTTGAAATTTCCTTAGACGAAGCGTAAATTACCAGAGAAGAAAGTTCTTTTCGTTTCTGGATAAATAGTCTTGGAGATATAAACAATGTATTTGAAGATGTCAGAAATGGTTGAGTAAATGTTACTAATATTTAGGAATCTCTATTACACCCGGTCTAAAGTTTAATATCATACTTGCCAAATGTTTCTTATCGCGTAAATCAAAGACTTGCACACTCCTATCAGCCAAAAACGAAGCAGATACTACCGCTTAATCGGCTACACAATATCATTCACTTCCTTATGCACTATCAGATGCGTTTCCACTACACCCTTTTCTACACCCCATATAGTCGATGAAGGCAAAGTATAAAAATGATGGTGAAGCAGGGCATCCAAAACACTACGTAATTTCATAATAGACCAGACAAATGTCTACAAGAATGCTCACAGGCATAAATTAAAGTCTTTTGCTTACTATTAAAAGGTACACACATAATTTCTTTATCCATAAGTTAAGGTTTATTTTTTCCCGTCTTTATTGTTGTAACGTGATACTAATTAAAACGCTTGATGAAATCAGATTGCAGTTGTGTGTTTCCCAGGCCTGAAGACCTCAAAATGCTCCTGTTGATGTTGTCAGTGAAATGTTAGGTATATTGTCAGGAGGTGATTATGTGTGAGTTATGAAAAGGATTTTTGAAATTTATATAATCAGATAAAAAAAATATGGCTATCGGCTATGTATAAGAAACCAAAAAGGAAATAATTTGTTACACTTGGTTGGGAATTGTAACAGGCTCACTTTTCACAGGGACATAGCAGTGGAGACTCTTATGGTGCTTACGGTAGTTATTCCTCAGGACGCAGTGGTGGGAACAGGTAATAATGACAACTTTTAATATTTGGAGTGGCTGAAATGTTTACAATTGTTGGGTTGATCGGGCTCTTTTACAAGCAGAATCTGAGAGGGATACATTCTTTCTTGACTGCTATGATTCAAACATGTTCACTTTCTATTATATTTGGTCATGGGTTTGGTAGCACATGAAGAATAGGTATGCCAATTTTACTTTTCACAATACATATATGTTCTCTATTTGGTACATGCATATGTGTTAATAACTAGAGATTCTTTAGATGTTTTGTCTTTTGATTGAAAATGGAAACAACAATTTCCATTTTTATTATTGTTTGAGATGTTAAACTTAATGGGTGACAGAGCCATCTTACTCGCTCATATCAATTGTCCCCGTTATCATAAGGATCAAGAGCCCTATACAACATTATTTGAACACTGATTCCATTTGGAGCTCAAAAATATTGACCAAATTACACTACAGTTTTTGAAAGAAATGTTACAACTTAGCTTTGGTTTTCAATGTGTGCATTTTGTGTCTTTAAGTAAAGGGAAGCGTGAGAAAAGTCAAATGAATGTCCACTGATGTGGTCTAATTATATGTTCTTTTAAAAAATTTCACTGATAAAATTCATATAAGCTATTACACGGTTCAACAATGGACAATGCAAGCTGCAAATTTGGATTGGTTTGTCTTCTTGCACAAAATTTGATGTTAATCACACTTATTAGTAATGGCCTTATATAATGCATTTTATCGTAATATTTTAGGTTTAATGTATTTGCATATAATGAATATGCGAGATAGTGTTGGGATTTTCTACTGCTATAACTAACAAAATATTTAAGCAACTTTTGAGTGTTTTAGAGATTCACCTAGAAAGTTAAATAATGATAATATATCATCGAATCCAAGAAAATTAGGCCAAGTGACATGTAAGTTTCGTGTTTTTGTATGCAGTTATCAAGAATATTCTCATCATGTGAGTAATATTTCGGAAAGAAAGCATACAAGTATGGTGTATGACCATTGTATGGGAAGCACAGGTGGGAGGCAAAGAAGATGGGAGACCAATAAAATAAGAGATTGACAGGAAAAACCTGAAGGAAAAGAGCTTGATAGAATGATGGCTAATTGTGAAGAAAGCAGGCGGAGAATGATGTTTGATCTTTTAAAAAGAAATCAGAGGGCAATGGCTGATTTTGGAGATATAGATGATTGCATAATGATGTCGGATTTTGAAGGAAGAAATCGTAGAATGATGCCTGGTTTTGAAGTAATAAAAAGTGCTATTGCTAACCAATGAATATCTGGGTTGCATATCTACCAAACCCAACCTGTTTCAAACGAACCTATGGGATCAGGAACAGTTGTAGCCAAGGTGCCAACATGGTTCTATTTTTTGTTTGCACCACTTTTACTTATGATTAACATTCAACTAACTGGATCATTGTCATTGTGTTCGATATCAGAGTGCTTCAGACATGGTTTTGGCTGATGACATCACCTACACAAAGGGCAACAACTTTGACCAATTTAAATAAAAATGACGGTTGTGCACATTCAGTCACTCGAGGTGATCTGATAATTAACTTTCTAGAACATTTATTGACCGTTGTATGCAATTTTGCTTTTAATTTATGTGTCTAAAAATGTAACGTGCAACCCACAACTCAATACCAGAAGCAATGCCCGCATATGGTCCTATTTGAAACTCCCTTTACAGATCACTCGAATGTAAGCTTAAATTTTATAAAATATTATTAAAGAAGCGGGTAATAATGAATAAAATTTACCTGCAAGAAAATTAGTTAAATTAATGTCCGTGTTCAACAGGTTTCGCTTGGTTTACGTCTGATCGTTATCGGTAAAAAAATGTGTAAAATAAAACTCTAGCTGTTTGCAAGGTTCCAATTGTTATGTATCATGACTGAACTCCTAATAATTTATCATATATTGAGGCTTGGAGTTATAAGATACTGACTGTTTATCGTATTTTCTTCAGAAACAAACTTTGGGGCTTCTTATGCGAGGAACAATGATGTGGAAAGTGCCAGAGAATCAACCTCAGCTCACCCAGGAACAGCTTTGCGATCATCATCATTCGGAGAACGATCATAATCAACCTCCCATGACTTAAGGGATATCCCGACTGACATCAGGTCAAGAACTGACATGAGCTGGTCTTAGCCTCAAAATAATATGACTAATAAATGGCAGGTTGGTGAGGATCCAATTATTAGAAGGCAACCACCTGGACCTTTAGACAGAGAACAAGAAACAAGAATACTTTCACAGCCATCTCCTGAAGACATGGTTCTTTTTTACAAAGACCCACAAGGTGCCATTCAAGGTCCTTTTACCGGCCTTGATATCATTGGCTGGTTTCAGGCTGGATATTTTGGGATAGATCTGTTGGTGCATCTTGCAAATACACCACCTGATTCACCATTTATATTACTTGTTGATGTTATGCCTCATCTGTATGCAAAGGCCAGACCACCACTTGGTTTCACTACAGCAAAACTTGACCAGCTTCAGTAAGACTCACACTGGCTCAGTTGATAATACCATGATGAAAAGTTAACCCAGGCATCCACATGGAACAACTAAGGGTAAATTTACCATCAACTTGAGGTGGCGATTTCAAGTCATATATAAATGGGTCAATTTTAACTTTCCTTCCTCATAATGTCCCCGATGGAATGGTCAAGTAAGTTACATTTTTTTAAACTGATATACAAACCCTAAGGATGCCAGCAGAAGGTAATATAGATACCCTTTTAGTTCATTCCCTGTACCATTAACAAATACGTAAGACCATCATGTTCATAAGCTCATGGTTCATGACCCTTTGTCATTGGCGTTTTGTTTCATATAAACTTTTTTAAATGATACTTCTGTTCGAACACTTTATAGGAAACTTAAAATTAATCCAAATCTTAGACTTTGACTCAAGTGGATCACTGCATTGGTGATTTTGACATGAAGCTCACAAAAGATTAGTCAAATGTAACTATCAGTTTTTCAGTTCTTTCTGGTCACCAATCTTATTTCCGTGTAGATTTTCATTGTTTAATATGGAGTAGAATAAAAGGCTTTCCATTCCATATAGAGTTTATGCACTAAAAGTTAAGGCTTTGTTTCGTATACCATATTGCTGCAACTTTTAATCTGATTAGCTGTAATATTAGCAAATCACAAATTCACAGGAGTATACATTCATTTTGAATTAGTGATTAACAGTGTGTCACATAAGACGAATATACATTCATTATCGAGATTTATAATTGCAAGCTATAACATATATCGACACATGATCATTGTGGAAAACTGCTGATAATATATACCTGTGGCCCTTAAAGTAGGCAGAATCTGGAATTTTTCTTATATATATATATATATATATATATATATATATATATATATATATATAGAAATTCATACATTCATTTGGGTGCCTACTTTAACATTCACCTTGAAAACCCATTCATTTGGGTCAAGGTTTATCTAATGCTATATATGTCATATGTTCTTACAGATGAACCTTCTTGACCGGGGGGTGAAGATGGTGGCTGAGCTTGACGAACCATTGGAGCAAAACTACGTGAGACAACACGCTCTTGAGCAGGCTGAGACTCTGGGTGTTGATGTAAACCTTGCTGTTGAAAACTCATCATGGAACGATGAGAAGCAGCTTCAAGAAATGTACTTGAGCCGAAATTCATTTGCTTTTGACCATGACGCTCCCTAGACCGGAATGGCCGAGAAACACAAAGTCTTCAAGATGGCATTAAGTACAGCAGAAGCCACGTTCGAAAAGCTTGACTCATCGGAGATTTCATTGACTGACGTGAGTCATTATAATGCCTCCTGATATTGGTGCAATTATTTGAGGTTACACCATTTTGGGCTGAGCAAGGTTCCGTAACTATTAATTATGTGTTTGATGTTACTTGTGCATTTATGATTATAGAACAGTTTAATTGTAAAAATGAAAGTAGCCAGCACATAATGAGTTATTGGAACTCTCATTGGTGAAGGCTGAAAATGCTAAACTTCATGATGAAGTTGGGAATCTTGAGAAGGGTTACTTGGAAGGTGAGTAGAATCATATTATTTATTTTAAGATGTATTACATTTTGGAGGGACACCTTAATGAACAACAACTTACCATACTCACTACGTAATGCTTTTGGATTGCAGATTCTAAATGATTCCGGAGTAATCTCAAAGGACATGATTCTTCTCTAGAGTTAATTCGGTCACATGAAGTAATAATAACTTTATAAATTTATAACATGCACCTGATATTAACTAATTTTACTTAATAGGATTTTCTACCTATATAGCACAAGTAAGTAATATTTCAAGGATAACATAAAATAACCATATATCTCTCAATTTATAAAATATATGTTTAAGGATCTTGAATCAAAAAGGGCAGATGCGCTTCACTGGTGGAACATCAACCAAATTCAAGTGGTGCGCACGCCGGTTGCAAGTTTAAGGTATGCTCTTATGGTTATTTTTCATATATGGGGTGTTTCCGTAAGCTT